>JAVCKT010017456.1:1202-23283 GCA_032273925.1 Rhynchotus rufescens
TAACTTCTCTAGGTCGCAGGAAGGTGTGAAGCACACAGAGAACCTTTGCCTTTCTTTTCCCACAACAGATATAGGTCATGCTCAGCACAGCTGAAAATTGAGCCCTCAGGCAGCAAGCTGTAATGAATTCACTAGATTAGGCAATGAAAGCCAATGTGAACAAAACAACCAGCTGGCTCAAGAATATTTTGTGTTAATATGAATATGCTATAGGAATGGAGAAAATAGGCTTTGAAACAGCCTTTTTAATCCTTGGAAGATCATTACTGACTTTGCTTTCATACAGGTTAGTATAATCTATAAATAACTGTGAAACTGAAAAAAAAAAAGCACAGCATTTTCCTCCTATATGCAGTGTTGTATGTTATTGTCATTTAAAGCAATAGAAAATGTCATCTTGAAAAAATGTGATGCACTTTGGTAGAGATTTTTCATCCAGGAACTGTAAATTGTATCTGAAGATTTGAGATGCTTTTCTCTTTCTTCCTTTCTTCCTTTCTTCCTTTCTTCATTTTTTCCTTTCTTCCTTTCTTCCTTTCTTCCTTTCCTCCTTTCCTCCTTTCCTCCTTTCCTCCTTTTTCAAAAGTGAGTATTGGAATCCAGTCCAATGTTCAGTTCTTTACAGCTATCTTAAAAAAAACACGGACAATTTTAAGAATTTGGGGATATTGACAATCTTTTTGCTAAAGAATTTGGCAAAGTAAGATAACATACATAAATTAGCAGTATTCCAGAAGCAGAAACTGAAAAGGATTTTTTTCACTGGAACTGGAGTAATATTTTCAGCACAGGTTAGTGTGAGAACAGACTCCAGCCCATTGTTCTGCATTGTTTGTCCTATGTCTTATGGGTTATGCTGAAACCCTGTGTTTTAAAAGTTTTATTGTTCTTCCTTTAGCTGAGAGATATCTTTTCATATGAAAGCCAACCCACCCACATTCCTTTCCTGTGATTATCTTCAAAAAATGCTATGAAAATTCCATAGAATGTGCATACCCAATAGTGTCACATTTACACTGCAAGATCAGCTTCACTTGATTAATAGTTTCCCTTCTTTTTCATTTCCCAATTAAAGGGTATTCCCATGGGGAGCTTGTGGAAAATGCATAATCACTACTGCATTGGAGGAATCTCTCCTATGGATGCCACACTTATCTCAAAAAAGAAGTAGGGAAAAACAGCCTCACATTTGGCATTTGAAAGACTGAAAGGCAACACTTAGGAATTCTGATACAGCATTGCCCTTACAATCTCCAAAGGAAATCCACCATAAAATACAGCATGTGATGAGTGCAGGCCTGGGCACTTAAATATGGATTGCTTTTGGCTTCAGCTATTTAGAAATACCCAGAACAGGTGTCAAATTCAGTCTCTCTCCTAGCTGCTTTCCATAGTTGAAGGTCAGTAATAGTTAACATGAACAGGAATTTGGATATCACATCTCACTATTCAAGAACAGGATGATTGACCTAAAGTGCCATGACATTCTTACCTCAGAAAACCTCGAGTGCAATGCCTCTTACTTTTTCTTTGACATGGAAGCAATTTACAGCTTATAAGAAAAACATATTAGTCTTTCATATTAATGTTAATTTATGTCACATTTCCTATCTATTTATAACTCAAGCATTCTAAGTTTAAAATATTAGATGCAAATATATTGTAATCTAACAGAAGGTAAAATATTCAAAAAATCTGATTTGATTAAGGGAAATATTTTTCACATATGGCTGACATGGTTCTAGAGTTGAAATTTCAGGAATGTTTTTTCTGAAAGAATTGCTGACAACCCATGCTCAGCTTTGAAGATTAGTGTGTTTAGACATAATTTTGCTCCCATTTGAATCCTACTTCGTTGTCTGCTTATTTCTTATTGTTGTATTTGTTCCTTAGAGCACTTGCAAAAACAGAGAATTTTGGTTACTTGAAAGTTTTTGATCTCGTATTTATTTAGCACCTAAAATTTGTGTTCGTTCTCAGTGACATCATTCATTGGCTGCCATGAAAAGAATTATGATAAATAGTTGAAAAAAAATTATATCAAGTTGAAAATAATCAGCTAGAATTGATGAACTCTCAAAAAATCAGAATCAGATATAAGACAGCATGCAGTAAGAGAAATATAGAAAATACTCTATACAAACTTGCAATGCAAGGAATTAAAAAGTGATTAGCAATAAAAAATTAAATATCTAACCTACTTAAATAGAGAACACTTACAAATGTGAATATAGCAAGAATCAGGTATTATGTTTTTATTTCAGTAAACAAGGGACTAGTATAGTATTTGCTGTTTCTTTTTCTTCTAAACCTACTTAAATGGGTGCACTTTTTAAAGCATTTTTTGTCATAGCTGGAATTTATTTGGGCAGTCAGAAACAGCATAAGGTATGGCAGATCCCTTATTTCATTTGTTTTTTTTCATTTTGCCCTTTTCTTTATTTCTCAGATTATTAATTGCAATTTTTGTGTGTGCTCCTCCATGCATGACATTTAGCAGCAGGTATAAATCATTATAATTCTCTTAATGTGAATGGAGCTGTGTTTGAATTGTATAATTCAAGAATCTAGATCTTTTCCAGAATGACTGCTGATATGTACTACTGCTTCTTTGTGTAAGCTGAAGTCATATTGACCTTAAGCACAGACCTTAGTTGTATTTACCAGAAGGACACAGAAATGTGCATTGCCATCTAATTCCCTCTTTAGACATGAAATATTGCTTAATGGGGATTAAAAAACAATGTTTTTCTCCACTTTTGCAGTGCTTCATAGCATCACAGTGTGAAATGAAGGCAGTGATATAACATGTATCAATAATTGAAATTTTGGCCTCCTTTTTTTTTAAGGAGATGAAAAAAAAGAGAGAGGGAGAGAGAGAGGATTTCTGTCAGTTCACCCTTTTCTTCTGTAGTGGACAGTAGAGCTACCTTCCTGATTTTTGTTGTTGTTTAGCTTTTTAGGTAGAGGGAATGCAAATTCATGTATTTCTTCTCCCATATAATAGAGAATATTTTTATCCTAGGCAACCTCCAGGTGAGCACGGAGTGCAATTTAACAGGTTGACTTGGAGTGCAATGAATATGGAGTGTTCGTAGTTACAGATACATTACATGTATAGTTGTGTTATGATGAGTTTTGGGTCAAAACTGATACTTCTTTGTTCACTAGATAATACAACTTAAAAAGCTATTGGACTTCAGAACAAGCTGAGAGAAGGCAACACAAAAAAAAAACATTAATAACCCATATAAGAACAGTAGCCTTAGAGAGTCTTGCTGTCAGAGTACTTCACTATCCACAATCTTGAAAATATTTCCCATAGCTCTTACATAAGCACTGAGAAATAATAATCACAGATAATGTTAAGGCTTTCCACTGTATGTTGAACTTACCCAGCTTATCACTTCATAGTGGAGATGGTTCAAATCCTATTGCCTTCTGTTTCAGCTTCATAGGTGCTCCAAGTTCAAACTTACTAAAATCAAGAAGACTCTTGTATAGCTTGTGAGCTCATCAAAGCTATTGTGAGCTTACACCATTGCAAAAGAGAAAGAAAAACAGGCATGGTGTATGCTCTCAGAGGTCTGGATCTATATTGGCACAGAATGGGATTTTCTGCAAACCCATGAGTTTGAAGTATGAACCAACCAAATCACATCCTGTTTAAAAAACTTTTTGAGTGTTCAGGTAGACAATGCAGATAAATATGATGGCAGAAGTGATGCATTCTTCTCCTGGTACACTTCCAAGCTTCTGAAAATTTCCTTCTGAAGAAATCAGAAAAAAATATTTTACAACCTTTTGACTGATCCTACAAGGGATCAATTTTATATAAGATCTTTTAAAGAATATCAGAATACTGCCTATCTCTTTTTTGATCTTTAAATTGATGCCTTTGTCTGGCTAAGAAACTGGCAGATACATTTTCCATCCAAGCTCATTCTCTCAGAACTATCAGAAGTGATTTTCACATGGAGAAAAATTTGTCATTTACTGCCCCTGGCAAAGATGGGCATGGACATGCCCAGGAGCGCCATTCTTTTCCTTCTGAGAGGACTAACCTCACAATCATTCCTTTATCCAAGATACCAAATATTTTGTGCTTGGTAGATTTTTCTGTCACACCTCTTATTTAAAATTATTTATGTACTGACTAAAAGAGATTGTAAGATCTGATATTGCTCAGCCCTACTCATCTTTGTATCACCCCGATGATGTAGTTCCTCAGCTTTCATCATGCTGGCTTGAGATGATTCCTCTGATGGAGCTTCATATCCAAAGTTCATACCTAGCTCCTTTTAGCTAAGTTTATGATCTTGGGGTATTTTGTTGCACCTTGACACCTTGGCAGCAATAGTAGCCAGGGTATTTTGTTCTATTCTCTCCTTTAGAAACATATCTATAAGTAAAGATTTTCTCCAGCATTGGTGTTCAATAGTTATACTGGTTTCCAGTTAATTTGTAGATGCACATTAGATTACTGATTTTGTAGTTCCCTGTATCTGATAGATGGTGTATTAAAAGGCAACAGGTAAATCACCCATGGGATACATGCTTGTGGCCCTTATGTTTGGATTTCTGAATGGATGAACTTCTGTCACAAAATGCTCTTTATTTCTTGTCTAGAATACTGATTTGCAGTGAATACGATGGGTATAAGCTTTTATAATGTCACCTTTTATTTGCAGAAAAATTGCCTACTTGTAATCTTATTTTTTACTCATTTGGAAGTATTTACTGATAATTGTGCCAATTTAGGTTTAGTTACCTAATAGAGATTTATTTTATATACATTCATCCAGAATATATTTGACAGGAACACTATATAAATTGATCTAAGAACTATATAAATTGCAGAACTGTTAATATTATATATATATTTAATATATATATATATATATAAAACATAAAAGTTTACTGGAAAATGTCCATATAACATACAAAGAGCAAGGCATGATTGTATTTTATCAGGCACAGGCATCTGAAGGATTCACTTTAATCATTTGTGCTATTAGAGAAGATAATATTTCATCGTTTGTCCGCGTAGGGGGATGAAGCTATTTCACAAGCTGACTGATGAACACACAGTTAGCTATAATAATTTATTGGGTTCAGTCCTTCACTATTGAACAGTGATACGCAGCTGTTTTTACCAGGTCAGAGAGTGCTTTTCCCTTTAGTTCATGGTTAGAGTGTACATTATAATCTCTGTATTAGTTTTCCTCCACTGAACACATATTCTTTATAAAAAATTTAGCAATTCATTCAGAAAATAGGTAGTACAGCTTGCTAGTATTTACAAGAGCCTGGTGCTTTTCAGACAAGATGACTAAGTGTTCTTCCATTGAAAAACTGAGAACTATCTTCTTTTAATAATTTTTGTTAAGACTTTTCAGTTAAAGTACCTCTTCAGAACTTTAATAGAGTAGATGGAGGAATAAATGAAGCCAAGTTTTTCAGCAGAGGTTTGTTCCAAAGACTAGCAAGTTCAAAAGCAGACTTTTTAGTGAGCTCAGAAATTTGGATTTAACACCAGATCTTCAATGCAAAATTTGTCTCGCTGTAACTTAAACTGTAAAGAGACAAGACAGGCAATTTGAATGTATTTCTTTTGATTGGAAGGCATTGTATCCGGTGACTATATTTTTAGCAGCAGTGAATCAAGTATCTTCTTTCAGCATTGTATTAAACTGAACTGCTGATATTTCCATCACATTCATATCTACAAAAAGAGAGAAGTTTTCTATTTAAAAAAAAATACTTAAATATAAATGATGGAAACTGCTCTGCTAATTGACTTGAGCATCAGTTTGAAGAGATGGTCAGGTGTACAAAAATGTGGAGTTCAGATTCACATTGTATAAACATCTATGAGAAGAAGCTTTCTTATCAGATTCCACCACTTCCACTTGGCATCTCAACTGGAAATACCAGAAAAAAAGCCTTTCTTTCAGAGTACAGTCATTTCCAGCTCTAGTCTCTGGTGGAAATCAGAAGTGTTAAAGCACTTTTGCTTATAAAGGGTTCAGTGTAAGTTCAGTTCTAAATGCGAGATAAGGGTTTCTTTTGTTTCTTTTCCTTGAAGCTTGTGTGTGGGCTTAATATGTGAGTGCTATGTTTTAAACTCTAATTGTTAACCAGGAGGACCTTCACTTCTAATTCCTATCTGAAGATATGACTCAATCTAATAGTTTTAAAAAAGATTGATTTTCCATACATTAATTGTCAGGTGTTTTTTGAAGAGGAAACTAAGTGGTTAAGGTACTGAATAAAGCTTTCCTTAAGTTAGTTATTAAGCCAGAGCCATCTCTTTTCCTCAAAATACAGAGGAAATACCTTCCTCTGCCTGAGGAGATCTGTGCAGTGATCATTTATTTCCCCTCAGAATAATCTAATCACCACACTTCAACATAGTCTGGAAGTGGGAGACTACTTGACCACTTTTGTTGAAGTTATTTCACTTTGAATAAAATAATCTGAACCAGATAACAAATTTTAATATACCTCTCTACATTCAAGCGATTAAGCTAAAAGATTTAATCTCAATGTTTACTCCAATTAATATTTAAATGAGTGAACATAAAATAGAACAGTTTCAGTAGGAGAAGTAGAGCACAGTGACCTGTCCAAAATATGTAACATCCTAATATTAGGCCATGTGTTTGAAAAGTGGGAGTTTAACCCCTCTGAAGCAGAGACGGCTTTCATGATCCTTCTGAGTGCTCTAACTGGCAAAAGGGAAGAGGTCCAGCAGTTACATTCCGAGTATTCCTAATATTGAGTATTCCTAATCCTAGCTGAGATGATTTAAGTAGCTGTTTTGTTCATAGAACTGTGGTTAGGGTGGTCTTGGGCATACTGAGCAGCAGATACTGGCCAGCAGGTACTGTAATTCTTCTCAATAACTCTAACCTCTGTAGTTTATGAAGGCACCAGAGGGCTACTCATTCTACGTACCACAGGAGATCCACCTTGTGATGGGATGTTTGGTCCTTTTGAGATGTCTATTTCTCTTCATAGTGGGAATCTACATATACTGATTGACTTTAAGGATAATTGATTGCATTTCTACCATTAAATGCTAAGGCAGTCAGTCCTCTAGCAGTGGATAAAGTTATGATAATTCAAACTTCTATATTTTTGGTAAGTGCTAGTGAGGGCATTTTAAAAGTAAAATTTTGAATGTGATTAACAAAAGTAGGAAGCAGATACTGATTTTTTTGTTTGTTTGTGTATCTCTTTATGCCTATTTGATATCTATCCTCCCCAGGTCTGAGTTCAGCTCTACTGGTGCTTTTTTAAGGCAAATAAATACTAACACTTAATTTTACTTGTGAAATGGGTTTAGGTAAAAACACTATTCAAATTATACAGGATACTATCTTGAAAACCTTTGATAAAGGTCAGAAATATATGTTTATATCTCAGTTTCCCCTTGCCCAAATATCCAAAGCAATGTGCTCTGTCTGAATTTCAAGTAAATAGTCTGATAGACTGTCTGTTCAAGAAGTGGTAATTCCTTTAAAAACTTTTTCACTACTGCCTCCAAGTTAAAAGTGTTTATTAGTATTAAAAATATTGTGAAAGCTACGAAATTTTTAATTCTTTTAACCATTTTAAGAATTTCAGTTAGAAAAATATATGAGTAAAGCTATCCATTCTTCATTTTGATTAATTCCCATACGATGTTTTCAGTTCAAGGATCAGGACTTTAAAAAAAATGGAGTCCAGAAGAGTTTTGTGCTTTCATATAGAAACAAAACCTGCCCAGAAGATACAATATGGATCTCCTGTATGGTTGATCTACAGAAAGGATGCTTGTGCTCCTAAGACTGTAGTCAGGATGGATGCTGTAGTGCACAGGTCTACGTATCCATATGCCAATACAGGTAGGGGCAGAAATATCCATAAGAGAGGTGGTATCTTGAGCTGCAAAGCTAGATGATCCATCCAGTTTCAAATTCTGATGTTTATATATGCAGAAGGGATGCCATGCATCTCATGGCATGCTAAATACTATTGATCTGAGTAGAGTGAACCAAGATTTTCCTGCTACCTGAAATGAGAGAGCTGACGATGATAGTTACCAGAAGGTCACCTAAGGTAATAAAGCTACATTTTAGCTCAACATCACATCTTTGCCTAGAAAGCAAGAAGCCTGGCTTACATTCCTTGCGGTATTACTTTCTTCTTGTGTATACTTTCCCTAATTCATTCAGGGAAACATGGGGACTGTACCTGGAAGCTGTCTGGCCAGAGGAAGAGCATGGAATTAAGCAACAATCCATCAATGAAAATCACTCACCCAGTTATCACAGTATTTCTCATTTCCTCCTGTGGATTTCAGCTTCTTGAAAAAGGAAGACAATAGTGTTTGAATATCAACATCTTCAGGACACGTGTTTGATATGGACTGTGTGCTGCTATGCTCATAATCCTTGACCTAAACTGTGAACTGGAGGTGGAATGAATGTTTTCCTGTCTCTAACTATCCATTTGGCTCACTCAAGGGCAAATCTATTGTAACAGCAGTTGATTACCTGTCTGAAATAAGTGAACTTCAGAGAAACAGAGCAGAAACAGAGCTGAAACACACATCTGTTCAGATGGTGCTGATCAAGTTTGTAAAATGATATGTTTTTCCTGTAAAACAATCCCCATAGCACCTTTCCTTTCGATGAAAGTACTTTTTTTTCCTAGAACTTAATTAATTGATAGTTCTGTTTCATAATACACTTCTATTACTAATATCAGAGTCTATTGCACAATATATGTCAGGTGTTTCTTCTTTTTGTAGACCATCGAACAACTGTAACGGGGCATTTGCTATTTAACAAGACAGAGCACATACTATCCATTGCTAATTCCTCTTCAAAGCAGCAGCTGAATTAACATAAGCTTTAAGTGGGCGTTAGATATTCATTTGCACATTTTCTGCTGCTCCTACTGACTGACTTAGTTGCAATCTGCTAAACATGACAGGACTACTACACCTACACAGAGCATTATAGAAGCCACAGATATCTCAGGTGGGTTTCTCTATATGACCTCATGCAACAAACTGCAAGTCGTTAATTATGAATGTTTGGTGGCAGAGAGAAACAAGCTTCTTTCTCTGTCTACCCACTGTTTCACCCACCACTACCTGTAGCAGACACATTAAATTGGCACTCTGTAAAACCTGCCTCATCATCATGAGTCATGATACAACTTGTAGTTCTGTATTTATTTAAAATATATCCAGGATGTGCTGGCCATAAGAGATTTTTATTTACATCAAAAAACTGGCAAAATGCAGATGATGGTTTGCCTCCGCTACACATCTAATACAGTATCCCAGGCCTAAAGGATTTTAGGCATAACCTCTCTGCTGAGCAGAATGACATAGCTATGTTAAACTGCTAGCTTAGAAAGAATAACATAGAATCAGCAACATTATTCTCAACTGTTACATGGACAAGATAATTCAGAATTTTGCAGAAGTTTATGTGATAGCTCTCAACTATGTCTTGCTTTTCTCTGGATAAGCACCATTTGCAAGAAAAATTCAGCATCATGGTGCCCTTAATTATTAAATCAAGCAATATAAGCTATTTCTAGAAGATATGATCTTCTCTTGCTTTCTATTTGGAAATTACTTTGTGTGGCTTTTTTTTTCCCCAAAGCATATTAGCACACTACATTTTTTTTGATGTATCCAGTGGTAATTTCCAAGACCACACAGGAACAGAATCAAAGTGTGTACTGTTTGCTCTAGTGGTTTATCCAGTCATTCCATGTTAAGGTGAGAATTCATTCACATGCTGTTGTTCATTTTGCAGTAACATCCACTGTGGCCATTTTGTGTAAGCTGCTTCCCCTATGGAAATATGGAGGTTTGTCTAACCTCTTCCCTTACTGAGATCTCTTTATAAAGCAATGCATGAAAGGGCTTATATAAAAATGTACATGAAGGGGGATGGGGTCAGTAAAATTTTGCCAGATGTTGAATATCAGGACAGTAGAGCCATTCCAAGGGCCAGAACTAAGACTGTTACAACATTTTTTTAGATTCTGCTGCAAGGTAATAAACCTTTTTTAATATCTCCACGTAAGGACATAGCACAAAATGCTTTGCCTTCTCCTCCTCCGCTGCCTTTGATAATGCTCATTTACTGAGTCACACTGCTACTGAGAAAGAAGATAGGAAGGATGGCTGACAAACTGCAGAGACACCGAAAGAGCTGAGATAAGAGTGCTGATGTGCACGCCTATCTCCAGATATCCTCACTTATCATTGCAAATCATGCCTTATAAATTGTTCCTTTTACTTCTTTGCTGCTGTAACATGCAGCATGTAATTTCCCACCACTAACAGGATGCTCTTTATGAGTCTATTTGGTTAAAAAAAAAGAATTCTATTAGCATTTGAGTCTCATTTTGAAATGTTAAACATGCATCCTTTAGAGATAAGTAACTTGTTTATATTCTCACACTCTCTTTTTTTTTCCCATTAGTGGCTACTTAGTTTAATGACATATTTGTGCCTGAATATTATTTTAAGTAATCCTGGGGGAAATGGCTTTCATGGAGTAATTGAATGATAAATTAACAGGTTGCTTTTCAGCTAAAGTAGGTGAAATGTTCCCATTGTAGGATATGTTGTTTGACATTTTGAAAATTGTTTTCGAAAACAAATGTTTCACAACAGGAAAACACCAAATAAAAATAATTCTATTTTGAAAACTTTTGAGCTAAAACAAGGGAATGCCATAGAGAAACATCAGAGAAAAGTTACTGTATTTGGGATATGTTTGTGTCGCTTTCTATTCCCTCAGAACAAAACAAAAAATTATTTGAATAACTGGTCAACTAGCTGTGTATGCATCATTTTCTGTTGTTGCAAGATGCTAAACAAACCAGAAATTCTTAGATAATTTTGTAAGGTGTTATTTCTATTCACTAGTAAACTTAAGCCACAATATTCAGACACAGTAGGACTTACACATGGAAAAATTATTTAGTTACTTATTTCGTCTAATGTTTATTGGTGTCATACTGAAAGCTGCCTCTGGCCTCTGGAGAAACTATTTAATGGTCTTAGTACAAAGAACACCAGAGAAAACTACACTGTAGAGTCAAGCATTAGTTATGTTGATTGAAAAGCAAAGATATGTCAGAGCCTAATGTTTTGTTTAGTATATCAATCATTATAAGTAATGATAACCTCTGTGTTTAGACTGTAGAGGCATTTGCACTTATTTTACACAAAGCAATCACCTTCAGTAAATTAACCAGTGCAAACAGAACAGTACTCACTAAAGGTATTAACCCTGTTTATGCTTGCTGAAAAGCTAATCTGAAGGATCAATTGATGAACTATTATTTAGACAGGGACTTATTGCCACTTGGATATGTAGTTCTATTAGGGTCAATGAACAAACCAGATAATCACTAGTCATTAATATAGACATCAGTTTATAGTCTATTTCTAAATAAGAATGTTCAAAGATTTAAGGGGAACAAGTCTATAAATAAGAAATATAATTAAAAAAAATGTAAACTTGTAAAATAACAGTACACTCATAAAACTATAGGTGTTGCAAATGGGAACAAATCTGCCAATTTTAGTTGAGTTGGTGTCCCAGAATGCTGATCCTCAAAGTCACGTGGGGATTTATTGTACATTTCCTATGAAAATCTCTGATGATTATTATTATTATTTTCCTTTTTGATCAAATGATTCGTCTATTTCTTCAACAGAAGAGCTACTTCCTCTTAAATATATTTCTCTGGAAAATTCATAACACTACCCCTCTACAAACAAATGCTTAATCTAATTACTGATAAGATAAAACATTAGAAGTTACAGCTACACAATTGACTGATCTGACTCAGCTGATCTGGATTTTGAGAGATCTGAAAGGTTGTGTTGTGGAGAGGATGGAGCTAGATCCCTGCCACTTGGATGCATCCAGAGATCTAGTTCAGCCCATGATACATGGAATAGCTGACTTATACTAGCCTGCTCAAAGTCTCATCATGGCATTCTTGTATTAGCTAAACTGCAGAGGTCCTTCAATTATTTCTCCTTTATTCTACTGAAGTTCCAAAATCAGCAATAATCTAAGTCAATTGGGTTAAAAATGGCCATTATTATTTTGGTTATAATTGAATAAATATGACAGTATTTTTAAGTATTACTTGAAAATGTTGTCTCTTTCTGTCTTTCTGTCTAGATGCATATTTGTACCCTCACACATACTTTTTGGACATGTATGCATATACACCCTTCTACAAATTCAGATATATAGCTGTGCAGCCCATACATTAACATAATTAGCCCCAGACTGCAGAGATAAAGGCAGTAATGTGCTAAGATTTGTCTCATCTTGTATTATCTACCTGAAAATTAAAATTCCATCCTAAACTAATCATCACATGGATTGGGATTCTTCTTATCCCACCTCCATCTGTTTCTAGATTCAGATCCATAAATTCCCTCCATTGTCACAGGTAATTTCCAAAGATAAATCATGTAAGCTATCTTAAACAGCTCTTAAGTTTCTCCCTGTAGGTCCCTGGACATCTGTGTAGATTACAGAGGAAAGTACATGATTAGCTTAGACTGGACTAATGTTTTGGATGAGTGAAATTAATGAATCCTGCCCATCTTTGTTACCTATTGCTACGTAGACTGTCTAAGCATTTCATTTAGAAAATGAATGTCAGAATAGACATCTCCCTTATAAAGCTGCAGAACAGCAAAACCAAGTCCCTTTGATGAGTTTTCTAGTTAAAGGTGTCATGAAGTTTAAACATTTCACCGATGTTTGAATAGTGCCTTAAGCAGTATTACTGTATATAGTAAGCATGTATAATAAAAATAAGCATATAATATTAATAGTAATGTGTATACAAATAATTTTTAAAAACTTAAACTGCTCACCTCTTCTGCTAAAAAATAGTAATTTAATGCTAAAAAATAGTAATTTAACACTAGATCTTCTACATCTGTGAAGCAAAGGAAATTATTGTGAGAAATATATTCAACTAAGGCAAAGAAAGGGAGACTAGATATAATTATGTTGGCCTGCAGTCTAAACCATTGACTTTAAATTAGTAATTAGGATTTGTTTGGACTGAGAACCTTACTTTCCTGGCAAAGAAAACAACATCATGAATTTCCTTATTTAAACTTTCAGGCCTTGTTTGATGGGCTTACATTAACGCACTGCCTGTAGCAAAATTACCACCTGTGCAGAAAAGAAAAGAATAATCATAAAAAGCAAGTGAAGAAAGAAGTATGTCCTTGTTAATTTGGCACTGTCTCCACCACTGCTTGTTAAATATCAGAGTATAAATAAATTTGATATGCCCATTCATTTCACCTGTTTTGGGGGAAAATTAAGATATTTAAAAGTCCTCTACTGCCTATTTGGCAACTGATACCAAGCCTTTTTAAATTAAAAACTTCTATTGATAATGAGCTCCACCTGGATTCTTTGACAATCTTTTGTTTTCATGGTTTAAAATCCAGGATTAAATAGAAATATGGTGGTTGCATTCTAAAGTAATATTTAACTATACACTCATATTTGTTTGGTTATAAACAAAATAAAAATGATTTTATTTGGACCTTAATCAAAAATACATCCATAATTTCCCCATTTAATGCCTTCTTTTGCAGTTCTTGCAGAGAGAACATGCAGGAGATGATTATGCAATAAGGTTTATACACAACATAATGGAGATGGTCATGCAATGAGGTTTATACACAACGTAGTGCATTTCTGGAGAGAGAGACAGACAGAAATAAAAGACAGAGAACAAGATAGAGAAGAAGGAAAGAAGAAAGGGAGAAAGAGAAAAAGAGAGATAGAAAAAGAAAAAGAGAGACAGAAAGAGAAAAAAAAAGAATTTTTCATAATATCTAGTGCTAATGGAATATGCCTTTGTTCTATCAATCTGCAGCACTTCCTATATTGACACCTAATTTTCTTAGCATACACTGACATAAAGTGCTTCCTCAAATACAGTCTATTTTAAAATGGTTATCTTCTCTTTTGCAGTGAAATATCCTGTTTAAAACAAAAGACAATGGCATGTATAGTCTTCGCACTTGAATATATATATTGTTAAAAGGTATGTAAAAGTTTATGGTTTGGTTATCCTCTAAACATAGTAACTTTTTTGAAAATACATTTTAAAATATATATGTTAGTATCTGAATTGAATAAAAAAATGTAGAGAAGTAATTTTGTTGGTAAACCAGAAGGAAAAAAATAATCTTACTAGGTAGTCACAGGTGCTGGAATATTTTTTTTAAATATGTTTGACTTTATTCATTTTCTCTGGAATTGCTGACAGTAATGATTTAGTAGTTTTTATTTAGGGCTTGTTTTTTATTACCCTGACTCAGAAATTAGAATTTCCTTAATTAATGAGTAATTCATTTGGTTACTGCATACTGCCTCATAAGTAAGAAAAATGTTGCATTATTCTAACCGTCTAGTTCTTTTGAAGCTGTAGAAACATTCATTCCTCTGTTTCTGCTCATCAGCAGACATCCTAACAACACTCAGTGGGTATCTATGATTTCTCTTTACTTTGTTGAGCATCAAGTTATTTATTTTGTCTTGATTTATATATTAAATTTTAGTTTGAGTTCTCCCCTGAAAAATGGTGGAAATTTCCTTGCCCATGCAGGTATTTTATACTGGAATCTCACTGAATAACCATCAAAACCATCAGGGCCCTGCATCTGAACTCTGTAAGTGTTAAACCAGCTATTGGCTGCTAATGGTTTTACTAAAAACCCACCAACCTCTAATAGTAACTTGACCAGCACAAAATCTTTTTGCATGTGTTAGGATTGGTGCTGCAATCTTAGGTTCTTCCTCCTATCTCTCCACCATGATGCAGTAGGTGAGCTGGTGCTTCATAAGCCCTTGTTTTGGGGACACGAGTCTGTGCGTAGCCACTGTTCTTCACATGTGCTGTTCTTCAACATCAAAGGTAGTTCTGCATAGAGTAGAAGCTAAGAGCTGAGTCTCCAGCACCCAGCCTTTTCTACTGGGGAGACACCACTGGGAGGTATGACTTGATTACCAATGAGGGGCAGAGTCCGGATGTGCGGAAAGAGAACAAACTCTGTAGCTATTCAGGGGCTACCTAACACATGCCCATTTTTATTAGGATCTTGTTTATCATGTGAAATCTGTCAATACAGGATTGTACAGATCACAAGCAGCACACATTTTAACTCTGCCTCATGCTGCCCTATTCAGGTAAAATATAGTTTTTTACCCTATTCAGATTAAACTAGTTTTACCTATTCAGGTAAAACTCCCTTTGGAACATTGTCTTGACTGAAATGAAGTTGTTTCGCTTGCCCTTTCTCATATTCTGGGGAAAAAATAAATAAGAAGAAGAAGAAGGGAAAAAAAAAAAAAAGAGGTGGATTGTGGAAAGACTTCAGCAAAAGAGAGAGAGAAAGAAGATCAAATTGGAGGAGGTAGGCTTTAGGAAAACTGAGTCAAAGAGGATCTCTGCACCAGAGGGGTTAATCAGGGAATAGTGCTTTAGAACTGAGTGTTTCAGCTTAGACCTAGGTCAAAACCAGATCACCACGGAGAATGAACAGTGAATCATGGGGAGAAGATCCATAAAGGATGTGATTAGACAAATTGAAGAGGAAGCTAAGACAGGAAAAAGCATATATGGCAGTAGATGCTGCTCTCCCTTTGCCTGAGAGTATGTGCCCTCAAAGGTATGCAGCAGAGGAGCATGGAAAGAAGAGTGCCCTGGTGGAGAGACCTCCAGCAGTACTGTATGCGTGGAAAAAGTGGAATAATCATAGCATGACACTGACTTAGCTAAGCAAGCTTTGTAGATGCAGCAACAGAGCATTGACTTCTGAAGAAGTAAACTTCTCACTGACTCCTTCATTGTTACAGCAACGTCTTCTTTTGCAGCCAGTGGACAAGATGGCAGAAGGTTCATTTAAGTATTACGTGTTTTGTAATTCATTCTTTAAATATGTTTTTTTCTTGAGTTCCTGAAGACTTTTTCTCTTTCTGTATTACACAGGTTGGCAAGTTACTCCCCTCCAGTTTCTAATTTTGACTATTAGTTAGAAATGCTTTTTACATCATCTGGAAAGCTGACAATAGAACAATTCTACCTACAATAGAATTTGTAGATATTTTCTACAAAAATTTCTTTCAAAAGCAATATGAAAGAGTAAAAGAGAAATAAGCTTAAAAATCAAGCACTTAAAATGATATAGTGCCCTTCATGTTTCCTTCTAGCATCTTAAGATGATGCAAGACATTTTTTAAAAAAATAATAATCCTAGGCAGGTCATTACAACTTCTTGGGACCAGTTCAGTAAATTTATATATAATTCTTAATAATTTTCCTCCATTGCACTGTCTGTTATTGTATGAATTTTATTGCTGATACTCAAAATTGCTACCTCAGTTATCCCCACTGCGCTTCCCGTCGTTATCGGATGTCCACAGTTCCATGAGCCAAAACCAGTATTGTGTTCAAGGACAAACTAATTTTCTTTTACATCTTATATTGCATTAAAAAAAATGAAATAAAATTAAGTTTCAGAGACAGTATACTGTTACAGTAAACCTTCTTCTAAAAGCTGTGATATAGCTGAACAGAACAATCACATTTGTTCTCTGATAGGGACCTCTTCTCTGAAAGGTACAGATAGTGTTATGGCTTTGCCAAGTCCACACACGCAAAGAGCATAGGTTAAATTCATCCTCAACACATCCAAAACAACATTATGTAAACATAATTATTTTTATTTATCTGATGGGTTTTGAAGCTGAGTCTCTTCTCACTACCTTTTCAAACTATTTTTTTTTTACAGCTGAAAGTATTTTTCTTCTTAGTTTAAAACTGGAATTTGTTTAGAACTGTTTCATTCCTCATCTCCAAACACTGAGATTTAACAAAAATTGACAAAGGGAGGAAGTTCCAGGTAAATTGCAGTAGCTGGCAAAACATACTGGAAAGCCACAAAAGATGCAACATATGTTCCTTTACCATGAAATAAAACTGTGACACTAGGAAAATTATGCAAAAATTAAAGAATGAATATGAACTATTGAAAGAAGATCTTGAAGAACAGTATAAGCATTCAAAGAGCCATAGTTTGTTTGTTTAATTTTAAAAAAGTTGTAAGAAATATGTTTCTCATTTAACTGTCTTTTGCTGTTCATACAGGCTGATTTTCCCTCTGCCAGGGGCTTGCTTCTTCCATTATAGGATGTACCTTCATTATCATTGACGTATTACATTAAACAATGAATTTCCTGTGTTAATATTCAGAAAGTTGCAGTAGCTAGGAATCTTCTTTAAAAAAAAATGAAGATATTTGTTCTTTTTTTTTTTTTTTAATTAAGCTATTGTCTTTGATATGAATAGATGTCATATACTACTGCCTTTACCTAAAGAATAATATTTTCATGGATCATTATGGAATTATTCAATAAGAAACCCAATATATACTAAATACCTCCTGTATTTATTTAAATTAAATACAAGAAAATAGCCAAATTACTAGGTAGACCATTCACCCATATGGCTTTCTAACAATGACATTACATAATGATATTGAAGAATCTTTGAGGTGTTGCTTCCAAGTGTTGTGCACTGTGAAGAAATGCATCAGCTTTAACTTTGCTATTATATGTTCTTATTTCTGCAGAGATCTACTGTGATAATATAATGCTCCCTTTCCAGATGTGGTATTTGTTGGAGACACATGAGATGTCTCCTCATTAAGAGAACTATAACGGAGCAAAAAATGTTACTGGAGAAATCCAAGCAAGTTTCACTGAGCAGTTGTGGCAAATGAAGAGTGAGTCCAGCTTCTTGCTATGAACCTGGAGGCTTAGCTTTGAGCCTTAAGTGCCACAGTGGTGAAGGGTTTTCCCAAGAGATCCAGAGCAGGAAGGGAGGAATCTGGATTAGGCGACTCAGGGTAGCTGGAAAGATGACTGCCGTTGTCACTCCCTTGTGCTTCACTGCCTATGTGGCAATGTTGACTCACCTTAAAGAAAGCTGGCTGTTTGCCTGGGCTTGGGTGAACTGGATCCATCCCACAGTAATGAGCCAAGTTCTGCTACGTGCCATTGAATTTCCTGTTAAAAGTCTGAAATGAAAACCTTTACTGTGAACTTTGTTGTGTGTAGAAATTTTCCCTGTGCAGTTGACTAAAATCCATCAAAAATGCTCTGAACTTCACAAGTTTAAAATTGGAGAAAAATAGCAAGTTATTTCACCATGCTTCATTTTCCTTTTCCTCTTCTTCTGTGACTACTGTGGCAATATACACAGAGCAGTGATCTGAACAAGCGTTATGGGTTACTCAGAAAGAATATGGAATGATAATTAACAATGTGATTCGATATTTACTCAAAATAAATCCAACAAGGTAAGTGTCTCTGTAAGTGCTTCAGTTCATACTAAGATAAATATGAGGTAAGTAGGACAAATTGCTCTCTGGAAATACCATTATTTTGCTATTGTTTATTGAAGGACCCAAACCACCAAGTGAGATTATGTGTCTAATTTCTAGCAGGCAAAAATTAAGTCAGTAGAACAATATCCCAGATGGTTGTGTAATAAAGATAATCTCTTTCAAGTCTCACTGTATTCACGGCAACATAGACACCTCAAGAACAGACTTTTAGTTCAGAGAGATGATGGAAAAGCACTAATCTAAAATAGATAAATGCTAATTTCTAAATTATGTTAAAAAAATCACAAAAACTTTTTCTAAAGCTTTTTTTTTTTTTTTTGGCTAAAACTAAAAAGTATCCAAGACCATCATTTTTATAAAGCTCCCATAAATGATGTAAGTACATTTAGTTGTCCTTATACCTCTGTTTTGCCTGTTTCTCATAGCATTTTACTTGAAAATCATCTTAATGGAGGACTGGGCAGAAAAATACATTTGGCAAAAAAATGTAGTTGGGCAGAGAATTGTTATCTTGACAAACAAAAAAATATTGAAGCGACTGTAGACTCTTGTAGGTCGTTCATCAGTATTACTACTGTTAGGAAGCCCACTCTCTAAAACAGCAGTGACGGAAACAGAGCTAAAAGGCAAACATTTCAATCTAAAAAGAACAAAGACTTCAGCTGCTGTTAAGGAAGCTATATGTTGACTTAAGTAATCATAAAAAATATTTTTATGATTTTATATGATTTTTATGATTTGAAGAGTGAGTCATCATCAGGCACCTCCTACCTTAACTCTTACAGGGAATCAAGTGAATCAAAGCAGAGCCTTAACACTATCTTGAATTGCCTCAAAAAGTAATAGACTAAAATAATATTGAATTTCCAGATGCCTGTTTACTCACCGAACAAAGCCTCAATATGGGAAAGATAATGCAGTTTTCATGCTATTAGAGACAGTTCCATTACCTAAAAATGTATCATGTTTTTCTACGTGCATTTTTTCTTCTTAAACTATGAGAGGTCATTGACATGCATCTACCCATTTACCTGTGAGTGAACCTTGTAGGAAAGCTAGAATAATCCCCTGTGTGTCCATGTTTTTAGCTTATATTTGAGATACCTCTTTCTGGGTCTTTGTTCACTAGCACCTGCTGCAAGAGCTTTAGAGGGATTCAAGGGATTCAATCTGCTCTTAGAAAATCTGAATATACTTCCCTGATCTGCAACTGATTTCTCTGTGTGAACATGAGCAAACCACCCAGAATATGAGGCTTGAACTCATTTATTTTACATAACTTCAGAGCGTAATTTTGAAGACTCCAGGCCAGTTTGACTATATCAGACATATTGATCATTCTTTCTCCCTTCATGTTAACAGGGAAATATTTACTGGGTTCCTGAATCCTTTGATCCTTAGGAAGATTAAAATACTTCCAGAAAGATTTTAGTTTACAATAGTAGCAGGACAAAAGTAAAAAAAAAAATAAAAATCGTTCTCTCATTCTCTTTGGTTCTCCTTTTCCATAGAAAATGAGTCCTAATGAATGCAAAACTGACCTACACTAGAGCATTTCTTCACTATATAAGTTAAAATTCTGAAGAGTGTTTTTGTTTTGACATCAATAACATATAACAATTCTCTATAACTGAAAGTAAACACAATAAATATTCAAAAGAGATACCTCATTTACATTTTCCAATACTTTTTTTTCCCTTTTATATTTGATTCAAAATCTTTTCCCCACATCTTCCTTGGAATATATTATTACTTAGCCAAGAACTAAAAAAAAAGTCATTATGACATGAACTTGCATCTGATTAGATATCAAAAAAATAACCATGAAAGAGCTCTTGTAAGTCTACTGCATGGAAGGATTCCGCAGAAGTTTGCACCTTTTTGATACCTAATTCAATTAATGATGATAATGATGAGAAGATAAACACTTGATTAGACCTCAGTGCTTATGGAATTATGCCTTTGTTTACTCGAGCCTTTATGTGCTTAAATCCAATAAGAGAGCTGCAAAGTTAGGAGAAATTCATTTAATTTAGCCTAGCTCAAGATCCCATACAGCACACAGTTTCTTTGTTGCCAGTTTCCTGTGGTTTCAGAATCCAAGATCCCTCTTAATCAAAGTTAGTGGTGTTTATGAATTCTTCTTGCTCAAAAGGAGGTGAGGTTTTTTTTCTTAATCTCAACTGTATGAGAAATGTCTAAAATAAATTCAAAGAGCTTTAAAGACTCTTGAACCTTTATGAGGTTCCATTTATGAGGTTCTATATCTGAGTTGAATGTACAAAATCCTGTGGCCTGAGATGTACAATGAGTCTGATCTCATTTTTTTGCTATCTCTTCTAGAACGCTTTAAGCTTCATGAATTTAGGTGTTAAAAGTGGCAGTTCCTGTGTCTTGGAAGTTATTAGTAATGAACATGTAAATGAGCTCCATTCTCTTCTGACTGCAGAAGACTACAGAGGGCAATTGCTCACAGATCTCTAACCTTTCATTTATTATCCAAAGAGCTTCCACCCAGCTACCCATCAGGTTTTGTGCAAATATAGAGGATAATTAAAATGACCTTGGTACCAGTAACATGAGCCTGCTAGCACCTGTGTGTATTGACAATGAAGATTAATGACACTTTAATATAGACAAGAAAAAGCATGCCATTGTAATTGAATTGCCAGGGGTTAAAATACCTTAAACTGAGGCTCAAGAATATTTTTTAGCAGTGCAATAGACAAAATCTTCTTACAGTAATTCAACCTGAATTAATATGTTTGTTTGTATCTACGTTAATTCCAACGTTTAAATTCATTTTTCCTTCCTGATTCATCCTGCTTCACCTCATAAATAAAATCTAAAAGTGATTTTGAAATTTTCAGGATATCTTCCATCATTTTCTTGCACACTATACTTAAAATACAGTAAATATATACTAGTAACCTGAAACTATCAGCTGTATATTCCGTGAGACCTATATTTACTGAAAAGGAAAAGAATAAAAATATATCAGATATTTACAATGAGCTGAGATGAGCAAGGAAGGAATAGATAACAGCTTTTTTTTCTTTTTCCTTTCACAGAATCACAGAATGGTTAAGATTGGAAGGGACCTCTAGAGATCATCTAGTCCAACCCCCCTGCTCCAGCAGGGACATCTTGAGCATGTGGCACAGGGTGGTATCCAGGCAGGTTTGAAGATCTCCAGAGAAGGAGACTCCACAACCTCCCTGGGCAGAGCTCTGTTACCCTCACAGGAAAGAATTTCCTCCTCATACGGAGATGGAACTTCCTGTGTTGCAGCTTGCACCCATTACCCCTTGTCCTGTCACTGGCCACCACTGAGAAGAGTTTGGCCCCTTCTTCCCTACATTCCCCCTTCATGAATTCATACATGTTAATCAAATCTCCTCTCACCCTTCTCTTCTCCAGAGAAAACAGGCCCAACTCTCTCAGTCTCTCCTCATACTAGAGATGTTCCATTCCCTTAATCATCTTAGTTGCTCTCTGCTGGACCCTCTCTAGAAGCTCCACATCCCTCTTATATTGGGGAGCCCAGAACTGCACACAGTACTCCAGGTGCGGCCTCACCAGAGCTGA
>JAVCKT010017457.1:0-14455 GCA_032273925.1 Rhynchotus rufescens
ATCCACACTGTTTCAACCAATTATGCTAGATTTTATTGTGCCCTAGAATGAATCTGAATCCAAAAGGAAAATACCTCTTGTCAAACATCCACTGGTCTCCAAAATACCACCTCAGTTGTTCTGTTCTACATGTTCCAAAGAAACCAAAACAACCCCAATGGATCTGACATTCAAAGATACAGAAACCAATCACACCAGAAAAAAACAGAGATAATAGCACATCTGCAACTTCACCAAAAGAAAACAAATCTTGCAATACCTAACGAGCTTCCACAGTTGCAAGGCAGATAATAAAGATGAATGCTAGATGAATAAAATCCATACCACAAGAGAATGCACCTTTCTTTTAAAAGGCCTCAGGACACTGAGGCATATCTGAATTTTTGGCACTCCAGGTTGGCACAGAGAGCGCTTTTCACTGCACACACTAACAAGGATGTAACAAGCAAGATTAGAAATGCTCAAGAGGTCAACACCCAAAAAATCATCTTGTTATAGAATTATGTATTGTGAGGTTTGGCTGAGAGATCTAATAACAACAAGCTTTAATTCCTCATTCTTTTTCACCAGAATGGTAATCTTTCTCCAAGAGAAAGTGACCTTTACCATCTCTTTAACACTCTGTATTTGTTATTGTCAAAATTGCTGTTATACTGTAATGCTAGTAAAAATACTGTAAAATTGCTACTAGTAATAAGCTGTCTGAACTCCCGACATATTCCAGATGACTAAAGGGATCAGCTTGTTACCTTGTGGTTTTCCAAATGTTTTCATACACCTTGCTGTAGTTTAGTCATCACTACCTATCCTCAGTTCATATTCAGTTGATGAGCCTAAAAGCAACCAGAATTTTTGAAGAGCTTAAGGAAAGTTTCAGGGTCAGCTTTCCCTGCGGTATCCCTTTATCAATATAGGAAATATTACACGGAAAATAAAGACATAGATGAAAACTTATGATGTCAGAGACTGAAATCAAAAGGAAAAATTAAAATGCTGGAAAACAGTTTAAAAATGATCATGCAGGAGTTAAAACTACACAAATTATAAAGCATACATTATTATGACTTCTAATTTCAAGCCTGATACTGCAAATCTTAACCATGCAAAGAACTGCTTTGTTTCCTCATCAAAAGACAGGGAACTAGAGGGAAGTTTTAGCTCATTTAACTCATTGTTAATGACAGTGCAATAATTCTTTCATCAAAATAATTTAATGCATTCATTCCTTCATATCTAATTAAAATTAACCTGTAGGGCAAATCCAGACAAACCCAGTCACCTTAGTAAAGATAGGCTAGGTTAGGCCACAAAATGCAAACCTCTGAATAAAGGAGGAGAGAGAGGATACAGAAAGTCTGTGCAAAAGAATCTACACCCACTTGCCACAGAAAGCAGTTCTGTCAAGACATCTTCCCTGTAAGTGTGTGGGAATTAGCAGTAAGCATAGGTTGGAGTCATGATTACTCAAATTCCCTGACCACTTCCCTTCTCTACAAGTTGGCAGGAGAAAAGAATGAAAACTGTGAGTTATTTCAGTGTTCACCATTAGAAAAAAAACAGTAATTCCTTCCAACTCCACATGAGACCTCAGGAGCACAGCCCACTAACTGAATAATTTAACTGAATGCATTTTGAATCAGACTCCAAAGATGTGGTTGAACTATTTGAGATGCAACATTGATCACCCAGCTTTGAATATTCCAGGACACCCTTTCAATAGGCTAGCAGTATATACAGAACAGATTCCTGAAATACAATGTAAGTTACAGAGATGAAGGAAATGTCTAGTAATAAACACTAAGTTCTCAAATTTCTCCAAAAGATAAAAGGCAATAGAACATAAAATATTTACTTTCCTCTAAATAGGCAGAAATAAAATAATTCTGAAAATGATTCCTGAACAGGAGAGTTCTCACTGGGTTCTTACCAGCAAACTACTCTTGTTTGGGTAACACATTCTCCAATATTTATAAATCCTAGGCGTGTACATCTGAACAGCTACAGTAGCTCAACTAGTTTAAAATACAAATACATATCATGACACTTACATGTATATCATTTCCAGGGTTTTTTTTTGGTAGGTTAAGAAGGGTCTAGAAAGATGTTCATATCGGTCAACTAACTGTTCATATCAACAAGACAACCACTCAGTTCCTAGTGGTACTGAGGTGTTAATTAAGTGTAGAGGTATAATGAAAGAAATACCTCTTCATAGTAGGTTATGCAAGTTAAACTAGACAAGGGAATACAATGTTGCCAGATTGAAAAAAAAAATCAAAATCAGATAGTACCATCTGAGATGTTAACAACAAAACACTAAGTTTTGTATTAAAGCAATAAAAAAACCAACTTAAGCGCTTGGTTACTAAGGCTTATGAAAAGGATATTACTATCTATCTCAACCTGCTAATACATTTTCATCTAGTTTACTTAGTACTGCAGGGATCTAAGTACTTGACATTTTAGCAAAATCGTCATCCCATTTTTCTTCCTCCAGCACCTTCAAACTTGGTCATTTTTCCATAGACAGCTGAAACATTCCTAAGGACTACAACATTCACCTTACTGCTTCCTCCTTCAGGAGGAAATGCATAGTATGCTTGTTATTCATCTTGCATACTGTTAACTATTTTATGGATTAAATTCATACTCTTGTGAATCCTTGACTGTTCTACCATAGCTTGGAGTCAGACACTCAGACACATGGCCAGCCAAATGACCACAACGTGCATCACAGCAGAGTGCTGCTTCATCCCCCTCGATTCCTCTATTTCTTACAGATACCAACCAGTTACTGCACTACTTGTGGGCATCATTTTTTTCCAGAGTGTAGCAATATAGAAATTAGTAGATTATTAGCATTTGTACATTTACAAAACTGACTACAGGCCACTTCTAACACATTCTTCTGCACACAGTTTTCCTACTATAACCTAAAAAAAGACTACAGCACAACTTATAGACTTCTCTATCTTTTCTGCTTATCTACAGACATATCCCTCCTCTTTCACCTTCTTCTTCCAGCATGCCCATAATCACAACCCAATTGCCAGCTTCATTCCCCTCCCATTGGGGACTCCCATTTCACCCAGGTATTTACCTTGCAGACACTGTATTATCACAACAGCTCAGCAGCTGTGGCTGTGGAGTAACCATGGAGAGAAAGCAGTAAGGAAAATCCTTCTGTACAAGTGCCGTGCTCCCCTTTCAACAGTTCTGTTAATTTACTTGCTGTTACTTAAATTATAACTGGAAACGCAAATGTCAGTCAATAGCCAAAGATCCAGATGCAATCAAGGAGTATTAAAATACTGTAACTTTATCCTCCATATCTTCTCTCTGTAAAGTATGTACACAAACTAGTTCAGCTCATAATTTAAGTGACTTGCTTCACAATGAAGTTTTTCATGAACTGTTTTTTTTGTTTGTTTTAGAAAGATTAAAACAGCTCTTAGAGAAACTAAAAATTGTTTTATTTGTTTTATTAGAGAGTACACAACAGGTATCTTCAATAAAACTCAAAAAGACTGAAAACTTCTAAGATATACGGACTTTACATAGATTTTAAAACCTTTAATAAGGATATTTGGGAAGGGGGAATGTTAGCTGAAGTGCAACTACTCTTGATTGAGCTCTGTGTTAATTTAACAGTAAATTTATAAGATCAATATAAAGCAAAATTCAATAAAATGTCAGCCTTCTTCATGAGCTAACTTTTACAACTTTCAGATGAAGAATAGATGCTCAGACCAAGATCACCATCAGGAATATTCCTTTTTGCATTGTATTACAATTTCATTGCCTTTGCATCAGTGAAACTCACCGTCTTAAAACATAAACAAACTGCTCATTCGCAAAAGTAGGATTCACCCAGTTAAAAAATTAAGTTGTACAGATCAGAAATGTAATCATGGGAGACAAGCTCTGAGAGTTTTTCAATCACTGTGGGACTGCATCAATTTAAAGTCATGTTACATTAAAGAGAAAAACGTCTGGGAAAGTCTCCCAGTTGTCACTTTAGATTAAATTTGTTGTTGTTATCAGACTGTGCATTTTGTAGGCTTTTTTACATTTTAAAGATATTGCCCCATGTAGCCACACTGCATAAAGAAACATCTAGCATTCAGCTTTTAATCAGATAGCCTAGAGATTAGGAGTCTGCACAAATTAGCTCTTAGAAAGACAAAAAAAGAGGGAGGGAAGTGGGAAGGAAAAAAAGAAAACACCTCTTAAAGCCTATTAATATTTAAACTTTAGCTGTCTTAGAGGTACAGGAAAGCAGCCAACTTCTCTTTGTAAGTCCAGGTTTCAAGTGAAGTCCTGCCACTTATATTCTCAACAAGGTCTTTTCATTAATTTTTCAGAGAAAGCTACATAAATACAACACTTCAGAGATTTCTTTTTCTAACACCAGAAACACTTGTTTCTGCCTAGCAAGATGCTATAAACTTAAATATTGCTCCACACACTAAATACTAGCTTTTTATTATTATTTCTTAACTAACAAGATATCAAAGAATAATAATTGCTCCACAAAGTAGCTAGTAGAAGGCAAAACAGAAAACTCTCATCCTTATATGAGCAAAAGTGAATGCAGTAGCAGGAGCTGCTGTTGCTAGTCATCTACATTACATTATTGGTTACAAAATTCAACTTCCATCTACCTTACTAAAATTACTTTTATGTAACCCACATTATTTTCTGTTATAATTGTATATTATAACAGAAATTGTTATAAATCCCAGAATTAGATTCTCGCATCAGAGAGCCACATGGTATGTAAGTAGAAAATACAAGCCCTACCTTAAAAAAAACAGAAGAATTTTAGTTATTTTCTGCATGGTTTCAAGCTGACTCCTCTTTTATTGCATTCATTAGAGCCTCAGACAATTCTCTTAATTACACTGATTGTCAAGCTATCATGTAAATGGTTTGTTGAACATTTTTGTATGTAGTTACACTGTCAAATACTACATCTCACATGGACAAATGTAGCAAAAGAAATACATTTCTAGACCTTGTTGCAAGCAAATATTCAAATTGCAAGAGTCATAAGACATAATGATTTTGCTATATGCAATTTTCATCACAATATTTTAGGTCTGTTACCTTGTAATAAGCATTAGATTCTTAGCACAACTGTTTAAAAGTTTGAGTTATTTCCACAAAAGCCCGAGTTCAAACATTTATAAGATGCTCTTTAAATTGACTAACACTTTCACTTAGACCCAAACAGGACATTCTCGAAGGGCCCACATAAGACAATATATCCCTGCTTATAATTTTCTACACTGTAGGAAACAGCATAGAACCTTTATATGGAACATTAAAAAAAGAAAAAAAAAGCAACTCCACTGTCTTTTCATGATAGCATTTCACCAACTCTACAAAACAAATACAATTCTCTCCATACTTAGGTACCTCTCAACTTTGTTACCTCTCAACTTTGAGAAACAGTGCTACAAAATCAAAAGCTGAAATCTGTTTAAACAGCTTTCAAACTCATACGAAGTAGTCATCTCTGCAAAAAGCCCCTTGCGTCCAAGGATTCGGATCTCTTGACACAGCTAGCCATGTACCTTTTTTGCAGAAAGAAATTAGAGCACAGTCAGATAGTTACTCCAAGTGTTGCTTTATTGCTTTTTGTTTGTTTTTGAAGTCACACATTTACCATTCTAGGGAGACTACGGGGAAAGAATCATTTGAAGCCCCTCACGTTTTCAGTTATATTAGTGAAGACCATCTTTCCATTCTTAAACATCTTTTCAGGTCACTGCTCTTGTTAGAGCTACTAGTTGTAGTACGTGGCCTGCACACAACTGGCTTGCACCTCTCCTACCACCTAACCATCAGGTTGGGGCACAAAGGCAGTTACTTCCAATAATTGGGGCATTTACTTCCAGTTGCAACAGAACTGCCACAAGTGGCAAAATTAAACCCGTCCTTGAAGCAGGAGCTTCCTGCTCCGCCATGGCCATGCACCAGCAGCACGTGCCACCAGGCAGCCTGCCACTCTCCTGGGACCTACCGCACACCCAGAGAGATCACCCCAAAACACAAGAAGAGTTAAGCGAAGAAGCAAGTTTCAAACTTGCTCTGACTATTTTTAAGGTGGACTTCAGGCAATGCAAGACCACCACAAGTAAGAGGAAACTTATCCTGAAGCATGACAGCTGTAATAAGCTGTGTCTTAGAATAGCATATCTTTAATCTAACACTATAGCCCTAAATCTGTTCTGGCTCTACAAATGCCTCCAGTTATTTCATTTTTATCAGCACAGAAAATGAAATAAAAAGTATTTCATACTTAACACCAAACAGACCATGCTATCCCAAAAAGACGTGTTTAAATAATTTAGCTGTTAAAAGAATCTTTAACTATAAATGCACTAAATTCCAGTGAAAAGATTAACTACAAAAGAAATTAACAGTGCCTTAGGAAAGGAAGATAATATTTTTCTAAAGCTTTTCGATATGCTATTTTTTAGAATTAGATCTGGAGAGAACTAATATTTTTAAATGAGACTTTCAGAGCTACTCAAATTGTAAAGTAACATTTATGCAAGTTCTAGAATTTTGTGGAACTTCAGTTGTCCCACATTAAGGGATACAACCTTTGCACATTTAAAGAACAAATACCTAGCAATCAGATTCTTAATAGAAATAATACTCAAATAAAATTCACCTGAAAATGTTGCTCCTGGTTCTACCAGCAACTTTGTCACAACATATCAAAGCAAAATAACATTTCTCCCCTCAACAACTTAAAAGTTTCCAGGGCTTATCACTAGTCAAAGCAGCCTCTCTGCATTCTCCAATACAAGCTGACAATCTAGTGATACAGTACATTAAAAATTCTCTGCAGTATTGACTGCCTGAAGCTGATGCTCCCTTGCTAAATGCAGTGCAGTTCAATTAACAGCTCTTCAATATACAATTTAATTTTTCTTTCATCTTGCACCACAGCCGAGCTTGAAGTGAAGAATGCTGGAATAGATGTACTTCAAATATTGAAGCAAGTCTTTATAAATAAATCTATCAAAGTTGCAATGATTTCTGCCATAACACAACCAAATTGATGAACTGGAGTGTCTGGGACATTCAGGTTTGTGCGCTGTTTTACTCAGCCTGGCCAGTGCTCTGAATTGCTGGTGCAGGAGCGGGGTTTTTGTGGATCTTACACATATTCCCACTAGAAGTGGGTGAACTTGTCCCATATTTCATTCTCAGGCAGCAGAGGGAAGGCTAGCACTGTATAAAACAAAGCATTGAAGGTATCAAAATTCAACTTATCACTGGTTTTACACCAACAGACTCCAGAACTTTCAGCTTCACATTTCTCATTATTTCTAAATAACGTGAAATTGCTAGAAATTGTTTAAGTGGAGAATCATGTGTCGCCAGTCTCCATTACTGAATCTGCACTCACCTGGAAGTACATAAATGGTCTTTGTAGTCCAGAATTGAATTCATGAATCCTGTCCGGAATATTTTTTTGCCCTACAATAGTAGGGAAGCATAAAATAGTGTTTGTTCCCTGTAGTTATTCATGCCATTTCACAAGAGAGAGAGAGAGAGAGAGAGAGCGCGCGCGCGCGCGCTTAATTTAACCAGGACAAAATGAAATATTGCATTTCAAAGTTAGTCTAAGTGGGACACTGCTAAAGGAAGCTATTAATATCTCTTACAGTGAACATGCTCAGGGAAACACTGTGAATCAGCTCATTTCTCATAGGTATACTACACAGTTTGCAAACTGTGGTTGGATCTACTACTGCTCATCAGAAAAGAAAACATTCCCCTTTCAGCTAGGGGCATTTTCTGCTCTTTACACATATTCACAAGGCCCAGCTGGACAGGAGGCAGGGCCTCGGGCCGAAGCGGCGCTGCACGAGGGGAGCCGCGAGGAGCGGCGGCTGCGCCGAGGGAACCCAGGCAGCACCCGCGTGCAGCCGTCAGCTTCAGACAAACCGGGTCGCACTGCCTTTTCCCAAGTTTTCCCACATTAATGCACAATGAAATATAGACGTTTACCTCATTTGTGTCTATATTTCTAATGGTATTAAGACATGGAGGTTTTATTCTTCATTGTTATACTTTCTTCCTCCTCTTGTATTTTTAATCACCTCATCTATATCATCACTTCGAATGCTGAAAAAGCCTTTCTAACACTAACTGGTCTCCTTATTGTGACCATTTCCTTTTTCCACATTATTTCTAGCCCTAGTTTTATTTTTTTAATGTAACTCAGTACATTATTTTAAATTGTCAGAGAAATAACACTTAGCATTTACAGCAATTAACTCGTCATTACTTCGAATAACTGCACTAATTGGTCGCTCTGCAAACCTGCAACACTGCAGAATTAAAAATAAACGTAACAAAGATATAATTTACAACTAATCTATACTTACAATTAAAGTTAGTTTCAAGATTTATTTCATTCTATTATTTTTTATTAGCTACAGCAGACAGTAAATGGTGTGTACCATGTTATGCTTTGCAAACACCTAGATTATAAAACAATTACACAAGTTAATTAGGAATGAATACATACATTCATGTCTTTGCAGGCATAACATTAAATATAGCTATATTATTGAACAGTTTCCTAAAAATGATAAAATATAACCTTTCTTATATAATATTTTAGTGGCACAATGCTTCATTTTACTCAGTGTGCAAGGAATCTTCTTAGTACATATTGAATCACTTAACTGATGGGAACACATGATCCCCTACCAAAAAAAGAGCTAGTTGTCACCAATTCACTCTTATACATTATTATCTGGCACCAGAAATAAGCAACATAAAGTCTCCCTGATAATAAAAGTACAACCACACAAGCACAAGAAATTTAGAGAAGTCATTGACAAGCTAAGAAATCAGTGGCTTTTGAGCACTCTACTTAGCAATTCGACTTCACCTTGTGTTTTCTGTATTGTTCTTGAACTGGGTCTATGGATGTTTTACATCATCTATGCTGCTCTGTAGTCATATATCTCAAATTACATCCAATTTTACAACCTGTTGTGGACCATGACCCAAATCACTGCTTCTGCTTATTTGGCTGCTGAAGAACTATTGATGAGCCAGCAACTACCAACCTCTCCTTTTTCACTGCTTAACAATTATCCAGAGAGCTAATTCTCTGCTGAAGAGTTAGTACTTTGCTATTTTATTTGTGGCATAGTCTTTATATCCAGTGCTACAGCAAAACTGATACATACTTTAATATTTTTATCTTCTTCAATAGATAGTCTTTAAACTATGGCACAGTCTCATCAGCATTGCAGAGAGATACTGTCTATTTTAAAGATGGGAAGTAACTTCTATGCTTTTTCTTCCCCATACTCAGCTCAACCAAAAAAGCATGTCTACTTGAAAAAGCTAATTTAAATATTCACAACTTGGTTAGAACCCTAAAAGAGACAGATAGATGGGAGCACGTTCTTTACCTCCCAGATGGTGCGATCTAAACTAAACTGTTCAGAATCTAAACAACATCTAAAACTCCAGACACACAAACATTGATCGGTTTTAATTTAATCTGTTTGGTTTTCATTTAATCTGGAGCAATACAAGTAAAGGTCTTCTTCATAAGTGACAAGGAAAAACAAGAAAAAAATGCCACACACTAGGTTATCAACAGATCCTTGCATTTCAGTTTATAAACAGGACTATAGAGTCAACACGTTAAAGACTGATGAACGTTCAGTTACCACCAGCTAAATATACTGCTTACAACTAACACATATTCTATACTTTTACTTACCTTAATGAAATAGACTAAATACCCTTTTTACCCCTGCCACTGAAAGTCTATTACGTGGAAAACTACTACATCAAGTATTAGGCTTTTGTTTTTCTTTCTACAAAAATACAACTAATCTGAGGTCAAAATGACCCACTAGATTTCACTATGACTTTCCTAAGAATTACCACAATACATATTAATTCATTAGCAAGAAACAATGCTGCCTGTTAGTTTAAAAATGCAGAGAATGAAATTCATTGCAGAAGCAAAAGAGGACCAATAATATAATTACAGCACTATGCCTGTGCAGCCTGAGTTAATGTTATTATTTGACATTGCAAGGCTATGCTTTTTCCCAGGAGCCTCAATGGAGACAAGGTTCACTCTAATTGGTTCCAAAGCACAACCTACCAACAACAGTCTTTCCTCAGGACCTGTAATGGTAATTTCCACACGACTGTAAATAGTGTTTGCAAACAATACAAACATGGTAATAAGAGGCTAGGTGGGTAATTAATGTGGTTACAAAGCAGCTTATTTGCATTTTTATTTAAAACTGCCTTCTTTAGAAAGCAGCTCAGATTTCTTTTTGCAAAAGGAGCCTTGCTTAAGGAATAGAGCAGTAATTACTCTCTTTAGGGGTTCTTTTATACATCCTTTAGGGAATTAGAATGAAAAGATAAGCAGAATTATAAAGGGAATCATGTAAAATATGAAATGCACTATAAACACTTAGTACGTATTTACCATAAGCTAGGGTTGTCTTCTTCATTAATGGAATATTTTACAAGCTTATGTTACAATCAGATTAATTGTGAAGATGGTTAAAAAAATTACAACTAGGTACTTTAATTCCCCCTCTCCACGCCCAGAACTTGATACTAGAAACTAATGCCAGTAGAACTCAGTTTATGCAAGAAGAATGCATCCACTTGGACTATGTTAAACACAGCTTTCAAAGTCAGCAATGCAAAATAGATTAAATATATATTCAGGAAAGGAAAGGATCAGAAAGAGATGAAAACCATTTAAGTACTTTATATGTAAAGTATCCATGAAAAAAGAAAAACCACTCTGCAATCTAAGATAAACACAGTCAAAACTGCAATGCTCTCAACAGAAGCCACTAATAAAAATAATATTTAAGTAGACAATTATTTCCTAGTGCAGTTTTAATGGGTCTATTGTGATTTTGTTCTTGCTTTTACAACTATTCACTACAGTTCACTATTAGAACACTTGCTAAAGAAACAAAACACAGAAATATAAATCTCAACACTTCTATATATCAAATTCTGCTGACTTGAAAAATTAAGACAGAGTAGGATACTGCAACTAGCCTTAAAATTAGGTGCCCACATGCACGTCTTTTTTGCAAGAAACCATGCTTAATTCACAAACTGCCTTAAAATCTTTACAATCCTCACAGAGGCAGAGAGAGCACGCTCATAGCTACCAGCTGTCTACAGCACTGTGAATTTATATGTCATCACAATACTCCAATCCAGTCTGCAAATCCAAAGCTTGAGGAGCAATGTGTGCTCCAGACCATTTATTCATCACATTATTCATTTATCCTTTCAGGAATAGTTAATTTCTCATTCAACGAGTGAGAATAACCTAAGAGAACTTCAGCCATCAGACTGTACTGCCAATTTCCTTCCAAACTGAAATATACCTCAAGTAAAAAGGTTTCTGCCCATATTTAAGGAAAGATTACCTTTTGTAGACAGAACAGTCCCTACTGTCTACAGGGTCTTTTGGAACTCAAACCTATGTGAGATTCTATCATCTGTGGCTCTGCAGGATTTTTTGGAAATGGTCCTCGTCTGCTTCTCACACTGCTCTGGGACTCCTGGTTTCCACAAAAGGACAGCAGCAGTAACAACCCCGAAAGCTCCTCAGTAAACTGCACAAGGGACAGATCAGAATCCCTTACAAGCAGCAGAGGATCTCTCCCCCACCACTCCCTTCCCAAAGGATACCATATCCTTAACTCCTAGCACTGACATAAAAGCAATCTCCAGTTATCCATCCAACCTACACATCATCTGTCCTACCTAGGAAGCTAATCTGTTGCAATACTCTTCTCAGCATCCAATTTTTCATCATTACTAAAAATCCTTCTGCTCATCACTTTTTGTAAGGAAGTTCCAATTTATTGCAACATTCCTCCCAGTTGAGAAAAAGAGAAAAAAATTAAAAATAAAATAAAAAAATAATTTTGTCTTTTACAGAACAGTTGCTCCTTCATTCGTGTTACCAAATTTCTTTCTGAAGTGTTATTTCCTAGCCTGTAAAATCTCCATCCTGCTAATCACTTCCGATTTTCTCCTCTCTTGCTGGAGAGCACCAATATTAACCATATTGTCACCATAAGAAATACTTTACCACTAAAATTTACATCAGTAATATAAACTTAAGATCTTGAATAGTCAATGCTAAAAATAGACAATATCCCCCACACTAAAAGACAACAAGTTTTATGTCAATATTTTTATTAAAATAGAGAACAGTTCAGGGAACACTTAGTAAAGAAGTTAATGCTTGCTACCAGTACAATGAAAGTTGATACAAGGATCCAGGGTAATAAGCATAACAAGTAACACAATAACATTTGCAGAACCCAGAACAGAAAGACCTTGGCAGAGACTTAAGCCATTTTTTTTTCCTTCAATGAATACCAATCTAACAGTAACAACATCAAAAAAAAAATATTTTGAGTACAGGATAACAAAGATAAATTATTTGATTCAATATATTCTATAGATATTTTCAACTAGATAGATTTATGGTTATATTTTGCTTTTAATAAACATTTCCCATTTTCATCCACTTTCATATTTAGCACATACATTATTCTGAATCAGAGCTCTATCAACTGTGCCAGAATCAAAATATTTCTAACTTCTTATAACCCTACAGAGAAATTAAACAGACATTACATTAACCATTTTGAATTACCCATAATGTTTAATGGAAATAGAAGCCAGATGAGGTCTTAAATGCTCAGAAAATGCCTTCCAAATCCTCGAAAGCCTCCTGCACTCCCTCACACTGACCTGTGTCTGCTTTAAGTGTAATTACTTTACAGTATCACTGTATTTATCTGGACAATAAAAGTTTATCTTCAGTACAGTAATGGTGCAGGGCTAACCATAGATGAAGATATAGGTATGAAAATTTCAGCTGTAGCGAGAACAGCAACTCCTGTATCAGTGATATTAGGATTCAGAAGGATGCCCAGCCCTCAGAGTTAGGGGCTTAACACATGTGCTACATAATTCTCTGTTTTACAGTGGTTTCATTACTAACCATAAAAACTGTAACATTGAAACTGTATAAACAAGCTGAACAGTGTTTTTACTGTAAAACATGAATGTAATGTAAATATTTGTCTTTCCCTTTTCTCAGCATCTGTAATGAGAGCAAATCCACGCCATATGTTTACAGTGTATGAAAAAATAGATTTCAACAATTCGTCCATGTAAATGTTGGCTAAACTTTAATGTTTTCGACTTGGTGGGTGTTTCCCCCTATCCCCAAAAGATTCCTTGCAAATCATGGAAAACCTTCTTGCTCTTGTCAGAGACTATTCACAGGCGTGTCTGCTTTTTGCAGATGAATCTCACAGAAGAGCCTCAGAAGAGCCACAGATTTCTCCCTGATAACAAGATCAATACCTCTGACAGGTTGAGACATGTCTATGTGGACCGTTATACTCCCACTACACAAATTTGCAAACTGGAAGAAGCTGCCACCTCAAAACATATGAGAAGACTTTAAAACACAAAAAAAATATTGCTTACTGGTCCCTTATATAAGCAGGGTGCATTACATTGAAGGCTTCATAGCACTGCATATGCCTTTTGACACAGCTTAAAGCTACTTTTACCGTGTAACAGCTCATTTTCTATCTGCACTGGAAAGACAACAGCACAACCACATCACCATTTTAGCAGTCGGCTCCACGGATACGCCCTCCCGCAGGAGCTTACTGAATTATATAACATTATGGCCAACGTCTTTCATAGCACTCTCAACCAGGACCAGCGCTAATAACATCTGATTAATGCTCCTATCATCAACTCTGCTGGTAACATCTAGCCTAAGTCGATTCACATTACAGTCAATTGAAAGATTGCTTCACTTAAAGGATGTGATCCAAACCTTCCTAAAGAAGGAAGCGTTGTATTCGGCAACAGCAATAGTGTTTTAGTTTGAATATCCATGGATGCAAGCAAGGCGAGGTGGGTGAGAGCTTTTGTTTTGTCCTGTTTTAACCACTACCATCTACCTGAGTGAAAACCCTCCCTCTCTCTAGAGGGCCTCTTCTCCACAGCAAGGTGCAAACAGTTCCTCAGCGTGGTCACCTACTCGCAGCTCTGGAGAGCGAAATGTCTGCAGACTTCCACAGCTCCGCACGCTGCTCCGCCAGGGCCTCGGCCCCACCGGCACACAGCTTTAGAGTGTCACGCTCAGGCGGTGCGATACCATGTTATAAAACAATGACACAGCATTAGAAATATTTTCACAGAAATGTGTATGTTCTGCAGTATTATATCCGGAAATATTTTCTATTTGAAGAGATTACCTTTTAAAAGCTTTTATTTAACACTTATTTAGTATTTTGGAGGTTCCCACATGGTATCAAGAGACAAAGCCTCAAACTGCTTCTGTTGGGTAGCAGAGTGTTTG
>JAVCKT010017459.1:0-14269 GCA_032273925.1 Rhynchotus rufescens
CGCTGTGTGAGCAGGGCGGGGCGGCCTCTTGCGGGGCCCCGTCCGTGCACGTCCCAGAGCTGGGTTTGGCGGCTGCTGCCCCTGTTTGTTGCTTGTTTGTTTGTTTGTTTTCTTTAAAATACTTGGCAGTGACCCTGGAAATACTAGATGCTCTAGTATTGATGTCAGTATCAGGTGCCATTCTGATGGGCTTTTATGGTGGTGGTGGCTCTAGAAACGCAGAAAAGACCTTGACCAAATGGCACTGCTGACTCGGCCTGCACTTGGGAGGCCTCAGACATGGGTCTGAGAGTGTCAGTGAGCACCTTGGAGAGAGCAGCCATCGCTTCAGCCCTGCCATAAACGATAAAACAAGAAAATTTACACAAAGAGGCTGTTTATGCTTTAATGCAGTTGCTGCCAGGGCAGCTGCGTTGGTTTGTGAGCGATTTGAAGTCTAGTTTCAGCGTTTTGTGTCTCTGTTGCTGGGTACCTGTTGTCAGTGACGTTGCAGCACCCGGGGCCTGAACGGCCCCTTCGTGTGGGAAGGAGGAGGAGGTTTCTGCAGCAGGCGCCTTGTGGGCTGCGGGGCTGTTCTGCTTTAGCTGAGGGATCTCCACGGGTCTTCCCTAAGTTTCGTCACTTCCATCTTCGTTGTGTTAACTGCAGACATTGAGGACAGGATTTTGAAGGAACGAGATAAAAACAGAGTTGATTTTACTTAGAATACCTGCATGGAATATGTGGGATGGAGGGAATCTTCAGCTGGAATCAAAAACCCAAATTTGATGCAGGAAAAAAAAAAAGTATGTTTAAGCAACAGAACTATTACAGCAAAGTAAAAAAAAATATATATATTTTTAAGGGGAACTCACAATTTTATTTTTTTATCTTCAGTGCTCACCATGGCCTGATACTCCCACAACTTTTGTAAACAACAGCCCTACTCCTGCTCCAACTTTTACCTCTACTCAACATAGTACCTACAGTGTCCCAGACAGGTGAGTTTCTTCTCTGTTGCCCAATTTAAGATAATATTTTAAACCCCAGCTTACTCAAAGATACTTGTTAAAGTAAATCTGCAAGTTTGTAACTGTGCTCCCCTTCTTTTGGAGAACGAAAGCTGGCTTCATGTCTTGACTCGCACATTTATTTTAGAGTTTGCCCCTTGCATCAAGTGATTCAATGATATAAATAACCTCCTAACCTCCTTGGCCTCCCAATGCCATTTTTCTTTCTCACTATTCACTATTGGAAGCTTTTCCTCTTGTCCTTGGGTGTACAGTGGATACTTTACCTTTTGTGTATTTAATTTGTGTATCTAATTCAGTCCTTACAAGTGTATGAAAGCTACACTGCTTCTTCCAGCAAGCAATCCCCCCCCCATTTATGCTGTTAATGCAATTCATAAGAAGAAAAACAAGAAGAATATTCAGAAGCCCTCTAACAGAAATTGTATTGGTGAAACATTTTTACTGAGCCATTAAATAAGCTACTGTAATCAAATTTGGATGATCAAGGAATGATTTGTAGTAGTACTGTGTGGCCCAGGCACTTTTATGTTGTGTGCCCTGTGTTTTATTGCCTCTCTCAGTCAAGACATAAAACTGGCCTTATGTCCTCCTGTGAGTGCTGGTGAGGTTGCTTCTCCACCTGGTAAAGAATGAAGCCCAGACGAGTTGTCTGCTGAAGAATACCCAAGACTTGCATGGTAGTGCTTCACTCTGCTAAGGGTCTCCCCGTGCTGTGTTTGTCGTTGCACAGAGATGCTCTTTGGGAAGTGTCATATCATCATCATCATCTTCTTCTTTCCCTCTTTCTGCAGCAATTCCTCCTCCCCAAATCACCAAGGAGATGGGATCCCTCAAGGATCTGGAGATGTGAGTGTCAGTCTCTGGCTTTGCTTGCGGTTGTGTTTGCATGAAGGCTTGTGTTTGTTTCAGTGCGTTGGGTATTTGCCTTCCTCAGCACCAGTGTGTATTGAGGAAAAGTGCCTAACTGAGTGAGACTTTTCTTTTTCCGTAACACCCACATGATCGTGTCCCATCTTGTGTCTTACAGCAACTTCACCCTTCAGCCACAATCCAGGAAACTCAGCAGTGGTTGCTCAAACACAGGTTCTCCACCTATACAAGGCTTTTTTCAAATTTCTCAGGTATATATAGTTGATTTTTATGCTTACAGTTTTTCTTTGCATTAACAAGCAAGTAGGGTGTGGGAAAGTAAAAATAACTTTATAAGAGCCAATATTTAGGGTAACTTTCTAATTTGCTTATTAATAGATCAGTTTGCACTGGAAGATGGCTTGTTGCAGTTGCTGGTTTGCAGATTGTCTTTGGTTCCCAAAAGGGAAACTGGGTTCTTTTTTCCTGACCCTGCCTCACCAGCACATTTGACCCTTGCTTAGTACTTGATAAGAATTAATGAATTTGGGGCATTGGAGATGGAGCCTGCCCGTTTGGTCGGCTGCTTCCGCATGGCAGCCGTGTGTGGCGATCCAGGACCAGCAAGAGAGGCTGCTCACAAGGCAGTGGCAGAGTGTTTAATGCCTTCCCCACGTTAGATCCTTTTCTGGGGAGGAGGGTTTGGCTCTAACCCAGGAAGCCTCCATCCCTTCCGAGCTCTGAAGTCAGCCTGCAGCGTCACACAAGTGGCCAAGCCTGTCTTTGGAGTGGACTCTAGGGAAGGAGCGAGGCTCTGAGGAGCAGGCGAGCCCTGCCCAGCCGCTATAGGCTCCACTATAGGCCGGAGTGGCAGCAGAGGCGCTCCCTGGAACGACTGCCAGTCGCTTGCAGAGTGTCCCGGAAGGGCGGAATGGGAAGGGGTCGGCACCGTCCTGGCAGCAGCGGCTGGGGCCACGTGGGCTGCTCGGAGGTGGCGTCCTGAAACCCGGCCGCTGTTGGAGCTTCATCCGTTCCGTAGCTGCTCGTGTCTGTGTGCAGCTGCCCGGGTGTTTCCTGCCTGTTCCACCAAAGGTGCCTTGGAGAGCTCTCCTGGTAGACTGTGGCATGGGAGTCCTCACAAGGCCACTTGGAAATCTTTTAACCAGTTCCTCATCAGCTCTCTGTGCTCATAGGTATTGAATCCCACTAACCTGTTTCTCTTGAAGCGGGAGATGTGGCTTTTAATAGGTTCCTTCAGCATTTTTTTAATATAGAACTTCAGGATTGTGACAGATTTTTGTAGTTGACTTTTCTGTGTGGAATATTCTCTAGCAAGGGGAATTTTTGTTTTGTTTTGTCTTTTCACCTGTCTGTCACAGCACCTTCTCTTTCTCAAGCTCCTATCCTGGCAAGCAGGGCTGGTTTCACAGATCAGCTTTGAGTCATTTAAGCCACCCTCTGGATATAGAGCAGTCAGCTGAATCTACTAAAATTGCCTGTGTTGCAGGGTTTTCTTTTTTTCTTTTTTTCCTCCTAAAGCATGACCACTGTCAACTGAAACTCATGGAAAATCTTTACAATTCCATGGAAGCCTTTGGAAAATCAGGCATTTTTCTCAGTGTCGGCTCCTGCCTTTTCCAAATGGCCCTGGCTCGTCCACGCTTGCGGGATGTGTTACTCTGGGTTTCAACGACTGCCCCTTTTCATTAGCAGCGTGTAGGTGCTCTGCAGTAACCTGTAAACCCCGCCGTGTTTCTCCAGGTGCTGATTTACTGAAGCTGACGCGAGAGGATCTGGTGCAGATCTGCGGCCCCGCCGACGGCATCCGCCTGTACAACGCGCTCAAGTCCCGGTGAGACCCGCGCTCGCCGAGCCGGGGGGCCCCAGGGGCTGGAGGGGCCGTCGCTCCCGTGGGGTGCACGGACACAGCGCCGGGAGGCGACGTCTCTCGTGGTGCTGAGACCCCCCCATGAACAGGGGTGGCTTGGCTGAGCCCCCAGCTAACACACACAGTGCTATCACACACAGCGTCCTGACCGAGACACCTGCCCGTGACCCACGTGGGCATGTATTGCCCCGCACCTTTGTGGGAACTGTCTTTGCTCTTCAGCCACCCACCGTGTCTCGGGGGCCTCGGAACTCACTGACGTTTGGTGTAAATGTGGGTGCTGGCACCTGGGAGACCAGTCCCGGCTCCTTAGGCTGGGCCGCTACGTGAAAAGATTTGGGGGGTCTGGGAAAGAGAACGTTTTCGGGGTCCTGTTGCCACAATAAATTAAGGTTTGTGACGTTTCAGTGCCTTTGCTTCCCAACGAAGGGAGCTTGGCTCTGATGTGTGGCCTTTCTAAATTGCAGGTCCGTTAGACCCCGTTTAACAATCTACGTGTGCCAGGAGCCCTCCAGGAGCCTGCAGCTGGACAGGCAGGACGCAGGCAGCGGCGACAGCAGCAACGGCGCAATATACGGTACGGCCTTCGCTGGTGCCCTGCCTTGGCACGAGGGAAACGAGAGGGGGAAGGAAAAACAGCTCCTGTTTGCAAAGAACTGGAGTTGGGCCTGTGGTATACAGAGAATCTGTAGAGAGTTGTGTGTGTGTGTATACGTATATATGTATATACGTATATATGTTACACACATTTATTTACATAAAGGCCTGAACAAGAGTTGAGATGATGATGATGACAATAGTTTTAACATTGCAAAGGATGAACAGAAGCTTAAAACCTCTCAAGACTAGATCGTGATTTTCAGTCCACTGATGCAGTTAACTCTATTTATGTGGAAAACTGATTAAGGAGCTCTCAAATTAGCTGTACAGCCAGGATGTTAACTGTATAAGCAGAGATAAACATAAAAGCTAACTGCAAATTGAAGACTTGCATTCTTACCCATTTTACAGTAGGTTTTGCTGTCCTTATCCATGCAACAGTTGTTTCAGCACAGATAGAAACTTAATGTTTAATTCACATCAATCTTTAAATTTAGAGAGTGAAGCAACTTTACATTACTGTGCTCTTGCTCTCGCCTTCGAGGGAGGAAACACCCCTGGCCCAAAGCCCCACTAAGGAATCTATAGCATCTTTACAGGCTGATGCTCTATCCGTATGCTCCTGTATCCGAGGGGCACCGCGTGTATCAGGTCTGTGGACAGGGTGCTCTCTGTCAGACTGTGTAGGTTTCTTCCCTGGATTTCTTCAAGTTGTTGTTCAGGACAGAACAACATCCAAGGGAGGAACAGCCACGTAAGGGCCTCTGGCACCATCAGTTAAAGCTGTAGGACTGTAAAAGCAGCATCGAGTTATGAGCAGGTGCTTCGTGGTTCTGCTCTGTTGTTTTCCCTGCCGTATTTCCCTTCGCTGCAGCTCTGATGAAATGATTCATTCTTGAAAAAGACTGACATTATCCACAAAAATTAAAAAAGGCTGCAGCAGCAGAGCATTACTGGTAAAAATACATACATAGTGAAAACCTGTTTCTTTTGAGACAGTGCAAACGAATTCTAAAGTCATCCTTAGAGGACTCTTCAAAGACGAGTCTAGTTCTGTTTCTGAGATGACTAAGGCTTTTGGTGCAGGATCCTGGAAAAAATGGCAGCTGGAAGTTGCCTTCAGTATGGGAGCAAGCAGAAGCCTTCCCTGTTCGGAGAGCTGTTCTCTTGAGAACAGAGGCAGAGCAAAGGTTTTTCAGCCTTTAATACTGAATTTTAGTATTGAAGGCAAGGGATATAAACAAAGACTTGTATTTTTCATTTAGTTGCTTATTCTAAATTAGTACAAAGCTTTCTTTTTTTTTTCTTTTTCTGTAGTGTATCATGCAATCTACTTGGAAGAAATGGCAGCCTCGGAGGTGACGCGCAAGCTTGCTCTGGCCTTCAATATTCCTCTGCATCAGATTAATCAGGTTTACAGACAGGGTCCCACTGGAATCCACATTCTTGTTAGCGACCAGGTAAGGGGAATTTTACTTCAGTGACAGAAATATTTGCGTTAATGAAATGGAGGCTTTTGTCACGCTGACTTCTCTAGTTACTGGTCTTTCTGTTTGCTCATGCAACCTGGTGCCTTCTGATGTTTAGGCTATTTTTGCCTTTGCTTTAAAATTAGTAGAAGCAGCCTTTAAAACAGCACTTAACTCTCTTCCTTATACTGGGTAACTTCAAACTTTAAGAAGTAAAAGACCCCTGGCCTTCCTCAGTACTTCTGAGATCCTTCCAACCTTAACCATTCTGAGATGTTGCAGCAATTAGTTAGTACGTATAGAAGTAATTAGTTAGTACGTATAGAAGCTGCCAAAGGCAGGAGGTGTCTAAACAGTGTTTAAATACCGTTGAATGTGGGTCCCTGGAGCACGTGCTGCGCAGTTGGAGAGTTCCCAGAAGAGGTGCCCACTGCCACGAGCAGACCCACGAACACTTGCTGCACAAGGCCAGCGCACGGAGTTCCTCGCAGCAGGCTGAGCTTAGTGCCTCATTCTCGTTTTTCAATGGGTGACACTCGGGAGGGTTCAGCTGCTCTCTTCTTCTCCGCAGATGGTTCAGAACTTCCCAGACGAGAGTTGCTTCTTGTTCACCACAATCAAAGGTGGGTTCCTGCCGCCGTGGGCCACCCGCTCGGGGGGGGTCCCACGGGACGGGTTTGACCTCACACACATGGTTCAGCTGGGGTTCAGCTCAACTCCCTCCGTGGGGAGCGGTGCGCGCGTTCGCTCAGCCCGGCAGCCACGCGGCCTCTCCTGGCTGGGGCTCAAGGTGGACACCCTGTTTCTGTAGGAGTCCCAGTTACTCCTGAGACTGAAGTTGGCGGCAGCTGCCACAAGCACTGGACGAGTTTCACTCTCTGCCTATTTCGATTAAAGAAACTGTCCCAACTGATGATTTAATTAATCATAACATGAACATATAAAGTCCATTTTAATGTCTTGATGTGGAACCAACAGAATACAATTATTTACCTGTTCGTCTTGCTTGTTAACCCCTTTGGTAGTGCTTAGCTTAAATGTAGTTTCCACAGGATATTTTATTTATTTACGGTTTCATGGTCTCTGCAGTAAAGAACAAGTAGGTTCATACTGACCTGCTGGTGAATCAGCTAGTACAATCCTCCTCGTGAAAAACTGACCTGTCTTTTTCTTTTTTTCAGCTGAAAATGAAGGTTTCCATATAATTCTGAAATGATGTCACGCGTGCTAGACTGGTCTTTCCACGCAGAATGAAGTCCTGCCTGAAGATGACCCAAGTTCCTCCCAACGCTGAGGCTCTGCCTTGCCCGTATAAGATGTTTCATATTGAAAACAGGAGGCGACCCTGCCCGGGGGCTGCTCCGTCCCGCGGGAGCGCCGCGCGGGGCCGGCAGCCGTGGCCAGTAGGTGCAGCTGGGGGCGGCCGAGCTGCGCTCCGCTCCTCGCTGCATCCCGTCGGAGATGAATGTAAAACTTCATTTGGGGGCATTTGACCTTTCCGTGCTGGTTTGTCTATTACTCGCTTGTACCTTAGGCCGGTTTTATTTTTTTTTTGACGTTAGCAGAGCACATGGTGTGTGTGGAGATGAGTAGTTCAGCTGATCGTGAGCAGGTTGTCAGGTCTCCGAGAGTCAAGCTGTTCAGAACAGCTTCCCGTGTAAATTGTGTATAAGAGTGTATGTAAGAAATGTAAATGCCAGAATAGGGCTGTTAAGAAGCCCTAGACAGATGCAATATATGCATGCAGCAAACTGCATTATCAATAGTACCTTGTTGGAAGGATTAATATAAATCCTATGGGGTACCAAGTAATTGTGTTTTGCTTTAACAAATTTAATGGAAACGAATTGCCTATGCATCCTTTATTTTTAGTTTCCTAGATTCCCTGCAGGGCACTGCTGCAGTTTAACTCTTTGCTTGTCACGCTGTGGGTTTAACCGGAGGGGCCGTGGCGACTCGGTGCATCCCGCGGCGGAGCGGGGCAGGCGGCAGCCGGGGCTCTCAGCGGCACCGGGTCCGGGGCCCCCCAACACTAAAGGGCTCCCGGAGCCGCCACCTGCCCCAGGACAGGAGTCGGAGCCCCGGCAGCGTGGGAAGGCGCTGTGGGGCAGGGCGCTGCCTGCCCCTTGGGGCCCTTCCACCTCGCTCTGGCTTCAGAGCTTGGCAGCAGGGGCTTTGGGGGCTGCAGGGGCTTCGGAGGCAACCGCTGCAGCAGGTGAAAAACAGAAAAAAAAGGAGGAAAAAAAAAGGAAGCTTTTGCTTTTTCCTTCCCTCTTACCTGACTGGCTCAAGTGCTTGGCAAAAAGCTGGAAGCTGTGGCATTTTGCAGAGTTCAGTTCCTGAAAGCTACTTTCTCTCCTCTCCTCTCTCACTCTTTCTGCACTGAAAGTAAAATTTAATGTACTTAAACATTTTGCCTATGAATTGCTCATCCTTGGGTATTTTTGATCCTAGTATTTTATTGAACTGACACTTGTGTCTTTTCAGCTCAGCACCCCGTTCCAATCCAGATGTTTTATAAAAGTGGAAAAATCCTTGATCGGAAAGTATCTAAATATCTAATTTTAAAGAATATTGAAAGTTGTACAGTAGTTTGTCCAGCTCACTTGAAATTGGAATTAAATTATGGCACCAGCAGCAAATTGCTTTTTTTTAATAAGATGTACACATTTCAATTCAAGTATAATAAATGTTTTTCAATAATTTTGTAAATGTGCTTTTTTCTTTTATTTTCCACATTTCTGCTACATATCAGAGATAGATCTGCTGTTAAGCTTTAGAAACTGTTTAGAAACCTCTTGGAACAATTCCCTTGGAACAAAGGGGGGTGATTGAAAGGAACCACTTTGTCCTGCGCCCAGCCCAAAGACCTGCTGCTTCTAACAGGAAACTCCCAGAACAGCTTCAATCTGGAAATAACTGAAACAAATCCACATTTGACATCAGCTGATTGTTTATTTAAGTGTCCTATATCAGAGTAGGTTCCATTTGTTTTTGTACATCTCTAATGCCATAAACTTACAAGGTTCATTATGTCCTTAGAAAAAAAGGAGCCCCCCAAGGCAGGAGCTGTTGGGGTGCTGGCGCCAGGGCCGAGAGGAAACCCTGCCTCAAAGCCTCCCTTGGAGCAGCACCTCCGTGCAAACGAAGTGAGGACGCTGGCAGCCAGCAGGCTCCTGGCCTCGGTGCAGACAGGAGGGGAACACGCAGGTGCCCGGGGAGCCACCGCGTGTGCCTGCGCCGGGCAGCGCCGCGGCCCTGCTGCCGTCGCCCTCCCGTCGTGCTCGCACTCGCTCTCTACAGGGGGTTTCGAGGTGCGGGGGAAACTTGGCTGCTACCCAGTTGTTCCGCCGGCTGCTTCGCGATAAAGCTGGGTTCTGTTAGGTTTGACTAAAGACACAGGCCTGAACCCTTCAACACACGCACACAAACGCACAGTCAGGCTCACACACAAAGCTTCCTGAACTGCTCAGTAGTTCAGCTTAGATAAGTAGGTGGCTTAATATAGAAAAGTTTCTCTAACCCTCTAGCACTGAAAAACTAAGGATGAAAGCGTGGCCTTATGAGTCAATACTTGGATATTTATGATCAGAGAGAAGTTGGCAGCTTCTTCAATAACCCCAGTGTGAAGAGTCTGGCTTTTTTCCCCTTCCCTCCCCCTCCCATTTTTAGATCAGGGTTGGTTTGGTTCTGCTCCTGCCTGTAGGTTTGTTGGACCCTGTGTTGGCTACGGTGCCTACCAGGCAGCCGGGATTGAATTCCCTGCTGGAGCGCAGGGGTCGCAGGGAAGCGCGGAGGCCAGTGGCCCTTGCCCCTTTCTGACAGCCTCCCCCGCAGCGGTGGCTGGGGGGCGCTGTGGGGCACGGGGCGCTGTGGGGCACTCGAGCTCGGGAGCTTCTGCGGATGGCAGAACCCTGGAGCAGATGTTTGTATTTATGGGGTTGTCTTGAGGTACCCGTTGACCTTCTGACGTGGCCTCTTGCGGCCCGTTACGTCATTGAGCGGGAAGCTGAACCACGGCAGAGCTGTTTGCCATGAGCGCTCATGATGGCCTTGCGTTTTTGGTCAACATCTAAAGCTGGCTTGTCCTTGCGCCTGGCCCTGGTTCCAGAACAGCAGGTCCTTGCCGGGGGAGCCGGGAGAGCTCCAGGCTCTGGGGCTGCGCCGGGCTCAGCGGCGGCGCTGGCACCGCCCCGCGGCCGAGCGAGTGCCTCAGTTCTCGTGCCAACACGAGGAGCGAGGCAGCGACACAAACCAATATCACCAACTTACGGAATCCACATCTGCATATTATGGTAAGACTTTTACCTGGAAAAACGCTTTCTTGTCACAAAACCGGATGACCAAACGTCACCGTTACGACTGTCGGGAATCTGACTCCTCCCAACTGCCGTCCATCCAGTTCTCATCTCCAACAAAAAGGAGCTTGGATTTTTCTCTGGGATGCACTTACTGTCAAAGAATGATGCAGCATCTGCAGAGGCGCTGTCCCCCGCCGCCCACCGAAGGAGGGGGAGTCACGGGAGCAAAGTAAGCATGAACTTTCACATGAGGTAGATGAGCCTGTGGAGGAAAGTCCTCTTGTAATGGGAAAGGGGAAAAAAGTACCCCAACTAATAATTAACGAGCACCAGCGCACCGTGACTGCTGCCAACGGGGCAGCTCTGGTGAGGGCTGGTAAGGCAGCAAAGCGTCTACCTACTTGATACTGCTTAGCCTGTCTGGCCCTGACGTGCAACATCAGTGTCCCAGCTAAGGCACTCGTGCTGGGCACACTCGGCTGCGGGGGTTATTCCAGCATTTTTATTATTACTTATTTCCCAGCATCAATTGCCATTGTTATTCCTTATTCCCCAGCGTTGCACTGATGTGCCGAGGAGGGAGCTCTCCATGAGAACAGGCACGTGCCCTGCTCCAGAGCAGAGCGAGATGCCTGGTGCTGCGGAAAGGCTTGGCTGTGCCTTTTCTCCCACATTCCCTGGTTCCCTCATCCCAGAAAGCAGCATGGATGGGATAGGGCAGGGGCCCTCGGCAGTTGCTGGTGGGAGGGGCTTCCCAGCGACAGAGGTGCCTGTGGGACGTGGCCGCGCACACGCGCTCAGCAGAGGCCGACGGCGCCTAAAGGGGAGCTCAGGCACAACCTGCTCCAAGGAAAAGGGCTCAGGTTGTGGCCACGTTGGAGGGCCTGCCTGGCCCCCTCTTAACCCAAATTCCCATAGGCAGAAGCTTTGCTATCAGCTCGGTGTATTAATCATGTGTCCTTGGGGAGAGGGAGGAGTATCCCTGCACAACCCTAGAAGCCTGAAAAGCCACGTTTGAAAATAGAAGCGTAAAAAGCAAAGCACTGATGGCCCAACTGCCGAGAGAGAGAGAGAGAGATGCCACTTAAACTCTTTCCTGCCTGGGCCAGGATTATTCCTGGGCGCTCCCCGGAGCAGCCGCCCCCACGTACCCGGATTCGCTTGATCCCGGCTCGCGTGACTTGCTGGCAGTCGTACAGCTCGATGCGCTCCAGGTTGTGGCAGTTCTCCAGGTGCTCCAGCGTCACGTCCGTGATGAGCAGACAGTTATCGAGCTCGAGCACCTGCAGCCGCTCGTGGCCACACGTGCTGTTGCTCAGATGAAGAATCCCATCGTCGGTGATCAGTTCACAGTGAGACAAGCTCTAAAAGAGACAGGCAAGAAAAGAGAGGTCTGTCCCAAGGCCCCAGTCCTCTCCAGGCTGCATCAGCAGAGTGGTTAATCCAGCTCAAAGAGCAGAGAGCTGAAACCCAGGGCAGAGTGCGGCAACCAAGAACTAGCGACAGCCCCAGAAGGGTTTATAATTAATCTGCAAATTTGCAATAATTGCAGGTGTGCTTCCAAGTCTGAAGTTAGTCTTAAAGTTGTGTCACACACCTCAGCCACTGCAGGGGTCAAATGGCTCATACATGGGGCAGGAAACAGAAGGCAACTTGAAAGGATGAACTTTGAGACCACAAAAGCAGACGGGAATCTCTGGACAGGAATTACAGTTTTGCAGCTACCTAAACCAGCCAGTTTTTATACACATCACCAGGAACGTGTTTGTGCAAGTGCACACAGATAAAGAACCAGAATCAGAATGGACTGAGTGGCCAAATCCAAATCCATGACACCTCAGAGCATTTAGTACTTAATCCCTAATAATTAACATGAGCAATAAAAACCCTACAGACCCGAAGGAGCAGATCCCTTCTGCAGCAGCATCAGTCTAAAGCCTAAGTCTGGTTTTGATGTAGCCTTTCCTTGCCAAAGGTATTTCCCAGACAGCAAGTGATGAAGAAATGCTTGGCAGCAAACCAGAAGGGTTTCCAAGTCAGCACAAGGCAAACCTGCCCCCCGGAGCATCCATCTCCTGTCAGTCATCTGCATGAGACCCACGACCCTCCACCCGTCACATCCACCCTGTTTGGCCCTGCAGGGAAGGCTGCCACCACTGTCGGCCCTACTGCCCCTCAGCCAGAGCCCCGAGCACCTCCTGCCTGCAGACCCACACACACGCTCCGGCCCATCCTGCAGAGGGGCTCGCCCCACACCTCCTTTCTGCCCCTGCTCGGGCGCGTGAGGGGCGGCGGGAGGAGGCCTGGGGGGCAGAGCTCCCCGTGGGGCTGCGCGGGAGCCACCAGCCGCCCTCCGGCTCCGGCGGCGTCAGCGGCCCCGGCCGAACAGCCGCAGCTGGCGACAGCTCCCGGCACCAGCCCCCTCTGTGCACACCCCGCGGCTCCATCACCCCGCGGCGCAGGTCGGTTCCCTCCCAGAGCTGCTCCCTGGGCACAGGCACCCCGAGCGCTGCAGCTGGCTGCGCTCTGCAGCCCCCGGCACCGCAGCACTCGGGGAACCTTTCCAAGAGCCGCGGCGTCGAGCAAGGCCGGAAGGTGCCGTGAAGCCACTGGCTGCGGCAGGACCTGGGCTCGTTAGGAGCAGCCCGAGTCAGGGCTAAGCGGCTTACAAAGCTCAGCTTTCCCCAGGCGCTGCGTGTGGCACCGACGGGACGGGGCCGGATCTGCAGCTGGGCTCATAGAACACATCTCCTAAAACAAATACACTGCCCTAGACAGTTTCTGCCTTTATGACCTCATAGAAGGAGTTAATAGTATCGAATTTATAAACGCAAATGGTCATTTTTTAAATACACTTAATTAAATGAGGTCTATAAATCAAAGAAGGTACAATGTATGTGCCATATTACTATGTGAATAAGAAACAGCAGGATCAACATAACAGAATTCAACTGCTTTCTCAGCTCCAGGAATATCCAAGAGCATTTTACAGTTTCTCTATTAATTTGAATGCAGAAATGATTAAAAGTTCACATGAAGTTACTTCTTCTGTCCAAGCAGGTCGGTGCTTGGAGCTGATGAAGGTGCAATGATTCTAACAGCGGTTTTGTTCATGTTCACTATTGGTCATCAAACACCCAGAAACAAATTCAAAGGCCATTTCTGCAACTTCGAAATATTTGCCTGAAGTGCAGATATACCCAAGTATATGCTAAAGCCCAGCCATAAAAGAGTATACAGAACCAGCAATAACACATGATCTCACATTTCAGGTATCAAGATTAGTGGATGTGTGAGTACTTGCCTCTGCTATTCTGTTGTTTTGGTGGGTTGTTTGTCTGTTTTCTCTGCCTGTAATTCTCACCCAACACTGTTCAGGCACAGTGTGACTGACTATGCATCCTTGTTACACACAATCAAATTCTCCTTGTGCCCTTTGAAACTGTGTGTTATTTTACACTTCACTGTCACTGGGCTGACATATAGAGGAAGGTGCTCACTTCTAACTAAGAAATAACAGAAGGTTAGGAAAAACACTTGAACATCATTAGTTTCTGAGACATTTTCAGTAAGGTATTGGCAAAACTGGTAGAGAAAATCTCTGGAAAGTTCTGAAACAGACAGCTAATATTTGGAGCTATAATACAAAAAACATATCCCTTGCAAAAGAAGAGGAGACCCTCTCCTGACAGGCCTTGTTTGCCTTAACATGCAGAATGATGGTCCAAAACCAATGTGGGACAATGAATGAGCAAAAATAAAAACCCTCCGAAAGGTGAATACAGCTCCTTTTTAAAATCTCTCTCCCTGTTGTTGCTACATTAGGAGCACTGAGCTGGGGCTGTATAAGCTAAGGCAGTAATAAGACAGGACAATTAATGAAGCCATAAACCTTTCTTTAATCCTGTCTAAGAACAGATTATAAAGATACCTCTCTCAGAGGTAACGATGTCTCTCAGGGACATTTAAGGTAGTACATGAGAGATCTACACTTAGGGAACAACTGGACCCTAAATACAGGAACTAGCTAAAACAGCCACTACCTAAAAAACCATGTCTTTAAAATAGTGCACACTTGGGTACCTTGCTAAAAGCCTACAAATCTCCAATTCATTTTGAAAAGCAATGTCACAAAACCTGACACAACTT
>JAVCKT010017463.1:0-14855 GCA_032273925.1 Rhynchotus rufescens
TGGCTAATGAGTCTTAAGGATAAGGAAATGGAGCTGAATTAGAGACTGTCTCAAAGATCTTGGTGAATCCAGTTGAAGGGATCTAAAGATCTAAATATAAAGATCTAAATATCTCCACCTCCGGAAGGACTTGTATGTAAAACTGCAAAAAGCTTTACAAAAACACGAAAGTCAAGGTGATCTGTGTGGCTAGAAACCAGTGGTGATATAGCCTCCAAGCAGAACGAGGAGAGAGGGCAGAACTAGTTGAATACTAGTGACTTGTTAAGCAGATCAAAAGAGCAAAAGCAGCTTTATTTATGAAGGGTTCATGAAAAGGTATGGAGATAAATGACAAGATAAAATGCAACCTAAATCTAGCAAACACCAATCACCTTGGACTAGAGTGTTATCCTTTACTCAAAAAGCATTCTATTTCTAGATAAACAAAATGCATTTCATCTAATTATAGCCAGGCAGTTATTACATTGCCACATCAAAAATTATTGGTTAAACTAATATTAATGTCATGTTAAAGTACAATTTCATTTAATGATGGTTCTGCAATCATCATCTCCAGTATGATTAACTTAGTGAGCAAGGAACTGGCATAAGGGAAGATGACAACAGATAGAAGATACATTATTGAACTACAAGGAGGATAAAAGTGAAGTTTTTAAAGATTCAGTCATGGGATCAGATATATTTATAATATTTGTATTAGTGTTGCTGGCAAAAAGCAGAAGTACCTTAGAAAATCTGGAGTCAGATCAGTATCGGAGCAGAGAGGGATGGCAATGTCATGCAGGAAAAAATAATGATCTTGAGGACTGCAGTAACGGGAACTGGCATAACTCTGCAGTACAATCCACAGGTTCTTGTATTTCAGGACCAGCTGTTCTGTGCTAAGCTGGTAGTTCATTGATTAGAAGCGATGAGAAGGGTGGAAAACTTGCCTGAGTATGAGCCACTTGTGAGGCATGAGAGGCAGATGAGTTTGGTGAAGTAATTTGCGGGGCACCAAAGGAATGTTAGCACCATGAAAATAGCACTGATCCACCTTTGTATTCAAGCTGTGACAGTTCTGGTCAGCTCTGTTCACACCGGGACCAGTGTGCAGATGAGCTGCTGGCAAATGGGGCAAGGGGAGCAGATCCTCTGAAGCGGAGCTTTACTGGAGCAGTATGTGCAGCTTGGGAAAGGAAGCAGCAGAGCAAGAAAGGCAGGCTGAGGGCACTCGGGAAATGCTGATGGAGAAAGAGCTATTCAGACTGTAGGAAAGTACTGTCACAGGAACAAGGAAGCATGGCCTGGTGAGAAAGGCAGGATGTGGGCAAGGAGAAGCAAGAGCGAATTCCTAGAGCTGCCTCCCCAAAGCGGCTTCGGGCCGCAGGGCAGCAGTGAGGTCTGCAGCGGGGTCTGATCCAACAGCGCCTGCCTCATATGCACTTACTGCTCCCTGTAGTAATGCAAAAGACTGGGATGGTGACAGTCCATGTAAGATGTGTGCTGTCCTCAAGCCTTCTTCCAGCTCAGCTGGTGAAACTGGAGCACTTGGTGATCTTCTCCAGGTCTCCTGTGTTAGCAGACCCTGCCTGCAGCTCTTCCAGGGGGTAGGTGTGCACATTTCCTCCCACACCAAGTGCCAAGAGCTGCTGGGATGGATAACTTCATATATCCCAAATCTCAGAGCATCTGAGCAGGTATTTGAAACTGGAGCAAGAAATCAGCAGAAACTAGGTGAAATAATTAGATCAAAATAGTTCTTTTACTGAGAGTTCTGAGAGTTTACTGAGTGCTTTTACATTTTTTTTTGTTGTGTGTTGATATTTTTTTCCTTTACTGAAGTGCAAATTTGCACAGGAAATTGTTATTTATAATTAAGTTTTGGGGGTATTACTGCTGAGTGGAAAAAGATTTTTTAAATATTTGAAAGATGGAATGTCTTCTCTTCGGGGATTTCAAAGAAAATACAAGGATTGTTGAAGAAAAATATTAAAAGAATATGCAAAATTGGTCTTTTTGTTGTTAATGTTTTTCCTGGGAAATGAAACCATTCCTTTGTCAATCTGGATGCTGCTTTTGCCCACTCCGGCACAGTATTGCCACTCTCTTCGCAGAGCACATCCTGAAGCAGTCATAGTTCCTGGAATGTCCCAAACCAGATGGTGGCATCGGAACCTAAATGACTCACAACTGAAATGCTTTAGTCTTAAATTCCTCCCTGATGTTACTCCATCAAAGCCAATTAATTTGCCCCCCTGAGCCAGCATCCTCCAAACCTTTGCCAAGCAGCTTTGGCACATGGTTTAGAACAAGCTCTTCCCAGCCCCTTCCAGCATATGTGATGATGCTGGAGACTTCTTCATAGGAAGAGAGCTATTGCTACCTAGGGACTTGCATTCAACTCAAATAATTTTTTTAATAAACAGCATTATTAGTTGTGAGTCTGACAAATCAAAATACCTTTGGGGTTAAATATCTAATTTTTGTCCTGTTTGAGTTTGCTGCTCATTGATTGTATCAGAAGTCCAACATCCATTAGGAATGCTCTCTTCTCCGGAGGAAACGAGGTACTGCGGTGGTCAGAGTACATCAGCACACTGAGGAACAGTATTGCCTGACCATCCTTTCAAAATCCCAATGTTTTTAGAGAATGTACTGCTAGAACACTCTCTTTTCGGAAACTGCTGAGTTGTCAAGAATTCAGATTGCTCTTGTTGAGTCAACCAGCATCTTGCAGCACTGCTCCTGCTCGGGCTAGCAGTGCTGGTGGCTCTGCGAGCCACACTTGGAGCTGGAGCTGGTTCAGATCCTGAATGGGTGGGCAGCGAGCAGCCGCACTCCCTCGGCACGACACGTATCTCCCTAGGGAGCCTGATGCTGGGGGACATGTCCTCTTGCTTGTATCTTCCCTGCCTACTAAGTTCATCTCCAGTCCCAAAGACAAGGGAAAAAATCTGCTGAAACCATGCTTTGGATTGATGGCTCCTGCGGCAGGTGGTTTGGTTAGTCGGTGTCCAGGGAGGGAGTTGCACTGATTTTTCTTGCAAGCAAGGAGATAAACAGGGGAGCTGATTTCCTTGTACCCTCCACACCACACTATCACCCAGAAGGAATTCCAGTGGATTTCCTGGAATTGATCCAGTTAAAAACAGGAGAAACAGGAGAGCCTTTGTTTAATGCAGCTCTTCAAAATGGCATTTTTTGGTGTTTTTGTTTTTAATGTCACCTCATGGTGTCTCATGAATTGTTGTGTAATACAATTCTACTATATTGATTGGAAACATTTCTAACACTATAGTGCTGAAGTCAAAGAAAATTGGAAAAGAATATTGATAGTTGAGCTTTTAGTTTGTCTTCAACCAGTCGGGAGTGTGCAGTGAGGGTGGTGAGGACGCCTGTCCTTGGGCCCAGTGTTTCTTTCCACAGGTTTTAATTTGATTGTATATAGAGTTTTAAACAGAAAAAGCATCCTGCCAGGCAGTTCAGGTGCTCTTTCCATGTGTTCCAGAAAGGAATATAAACACAGCACCAGGTCCGAGACAAAAAGCAGCCTAAAATATCTTGGCAGGGAGTCTTCCTTTGCTCTGAAAAGCCGGGTCTCGTGGTGGGGGGCCAGGTCTCTGTTGTTCTTGGTGCCCCTCATGTCTTTCTGTAATGCAATGCTGCATTTCCCTTGAGGAGGGAGTGCCATTACATCTGGTAATGATGTTATTCTTATTGCATTCGTGTGTTGCACTGCTGTACAGACCTTGAAATACACATCCAGCCATCCGATCCAGCTCTTTTTTACTATACACATTCACTTACTCTTCAGTTCTGAGGCATATTGACTTAATTCCCTCTGTTTTCTAATGCTGTGTGTGGTTTAATCACATCCCCAGGAAGAGGTGTAATTATTAAACCACAGGAAAGTTAATGACTAGTATTTGCTATTCAGCATAACCCATTTTTGTGTCCAGGGTTTGGCATATCATCCAATGGGAAAACTAGCTCAGAGATATAATCCTCAAACCACACGTGATTTTCCAGTGATTTATAAATCCCTTTTCATATACCAGTTAGAACAATAGCTTTGAAGGTCAACTTAGAAATGTGCATTTTTATTCAAGCTAAGCTGGAGTTACCGTGCGGCAGACAGGGTACCTGCGGGAACTACCACTCTGAATTTTTCTGCATTTTGGGGGGAGGTGAGTATTTTAGTATAGGCACACTAAAATTTTACATAAAATTTTCATACTTCTGTAAATGTTGCCTACAGCACTTGTCATTACACAAATGCATAATTCAGGGTTTTTTGTTAAATCAAGATCTCCTAATGTACTTTGCTTATTATATATAAAATCCCTAGGAAATTGGGTAAGAATTGCGCAGTATTTTCTTTATTGAAGAGATTTCCTGGCAGGCCCGCTATAGCAGTTGCTTGTCAGGAGTTCTGTGTATTTCTAATGAATTCTTTTTAACTAAGGATCTACTAAACTGTATCAAATTTTAAATTAGTCGAAGAGAAAGGAATCCTTTATGAAACAGGATTTTTGTGTTCATCTGATATTTTATTTAGCAAATCATGTTCCAAAGTCAGTTCTCTGCTCATTGCCTTATTAGATAATAATAAACATTATAACAACAAGAAGCTTAAAAGCAGTCTCAATTTAATCTTTGTGATTCCCCACCTGAAATTTGCAAGACCAAATTTGTGAGCCGTGATTAGCTGAACACTGTTGTGCGGGTCCCTTTCTCTGCTCTATTTTCCATTCAGATCAGGAAATCAGAGACTTTGTGCTGGGAAGATTAGGGGATGGCTGAGTTTGCCCTTTGGAGTGAGGACATCAGTGCAGTGCAAGGCTCCTGCTTTGTCCTTTATGTAGAAGGAGAGCACACCAGTCATGGGCTGCACTCCCTCCGACCATGCCTGGTTTCTGTCAATGACTTGGGGACAGGTTGTGGCAAAGGAAGGGAATAATTGCATGAAATCAGGGGAAACACTGGGGGAATAAAGTGCTCCTCTTTATGGATAAAGGTTCCAGAACTGGAATTAGTAAACTCCTGACAACCTCCTTGTGTTTAAAAGGACAAGTTTAATAGACCTGATAATGGAGGATTAACAGTATTTTCTTGAGTGAAAATAGCCATGATTTGCTCTTCTTTTCACTGAATGGACAAAACTAGAATTAAATGATAAAATCGTTCAGCTGCATGCAGATTCTGCTTCTGGAGTGCCTGAACGCTGCTGCTGCAGTAATATCCACTCCTCCCCCACCTCTTAGCTATAGTCAGGGCTTTATGTGGGGCTGCTGTTAAAAACTTGCAGGATACAGAATGTGAACTTTAACAGGCTGCTTCTGGGTACATACACAGACTTTACACTGTTGATTTTTACTATATTCCTTTTAAAGTTTGTTTCTGCTGTCAGTTCAAGAACGACAAAGTGTTTTATTTGAAATGAAGTCAGAAACATGCTCTAAAATTTTGCTTAGGAATTTATGGTCATGTGAACATCAGAGGGGACTAGGCTTTGATACAGAGGCTCATCCCTCCCTCCCCAGCCCAGTGCTTCATCCACCTCCTCATCCTGGCGGAGCCTCCACCCTGGCTCAGGACAAAGATAAGGGCGTCCCCATCTCGAACACTGACCCCCACTGAGTGTGGACTCAGCACATCAGTGAAGGTGCCCCTGGACATGGTCTTAAAGGGAAGCATTTCTTCTCCATATTTTGCTTTGATATGGGCAGAAACCAAGAATCTGTGAAACTGGTTGTGTGCTGGCAGAGGCATGTGGCTATGCAGGATCTTAATTTGAGAAAATCAGATTATTTTTTCAATGAAAATGTGCATGGCTCTGGGATTTTTTCCATTTTTTTTAAGGGAAGATGAAATCTGGGAGTGTGCTTTTGTTTTGGTACGTTTGGGACTCAAAATAAAAGAAAATCACTTGGGGAGAAGGGAAACAGTTATTCAGTTAGAAAGTTTGAAAGTTGTTTTTGAAGCAAGAGAACATATTGGCTTTTTTTTTTTTTTTTCACTCTATAAATAACTCTTGGCAGGCAGAAAAATCCTTGATTGCATGAGATGAAGTAGAGCAACCAGCAGGCTCTACAGCAGAATAAATGGCACTGTGCCAAGAGCTTCATCAAATGAATAATAGCTTCCACTTGACAATCAGTAAAGTGCCTCTTCTCCTGTGGATTTAGTTTTTAATGATGATTAGAGAGGATGGGCCCCTAAAATTTCTCTGGTAGAAATGACCTCCTATTAATTTCTGTTACTTAAAATGCTGAATTTCAAAGCTATTTTACAGCTGCAAAACCAAAGGCACTGACATAAAGGAACTATTATCTTTGTAATTGTAGCAACAAGTACTAAATTTGTCATTGATTAACAGAGACTTTTTAACTTTATGATCCTTTTGTTGGCTCTTTCCCTTATATAATATTCTGAGCTTTCCAGATTGCCTTACTTTGAAAGCAAAATGCTACAGACACTGCAAAAGTGTATCTTGTGGACTAGAAGCCATTTCTGTGTTACTGCTTTTCTTTCTAATTTGATTTCCCCCGTGTTTTGTTCTAGCATTTGGTGTTGCTGGTGAGGGGTGGCAGCATGTGGGTGCCGGCGAGCCGCCCTACGAGCGCGTCCTCAGCGCCAGGGCTTTGATGGGCGATGCTCGCGGAGAGACAAACCGAGCAAGCAAATTCCAGTGTTTGTGCCGTTTTCCTTGTGAACAAAGGGATCTCCCTGGATCAGAGAAGCAAAGAAACCTGGGGAGATTAATGCTGGGAGAGTTCAATTGACCTTGAAAATACGGATCTGCAAATATATCCCATGCCTCCTTTCCTTGCTTTTTTCTAGGCAAAGTAGCAGGAAGAAACTTTGGAGAATTCTGTTGGCATTCCCAGGAAGCTGTGTGTGTTTGTGTGTGTAAGGAGATGTAAGAAAGGCTGATTAGGTCTCACCTCTTGATTAAAACGTAGAAGCAAATTACAATCTAGTCTCTGCGCCCGTCCTTGGGTGGCTGCTGCTGCTGCATAGGGACAACCTGTACTGCATGGTGCTGAGCAACATGGGGTGATCTTCAAAAGCCATAAAGCATTTGTGCAATCACCACAGCCTATGAAGCTTGCCGAAGGTCCCCGGCAGCACAGGAGCTCAGGTGCCGGGGTGCACAGGAGGACCCGGGGTGCAGGTACCCGGGAGTGCAGGTACCCACAGTACCCAAGCAGCCGCATTCCCGGTCCTGCCCCTCTAGCTTTTAATTCCATTTTACGCTTTTACTACAAACAATAGTATTTCCATAGCAAAAACATTCTTTGAACCAAAAATGGGAACTTTTCACTTAAAATGCTAAAACTGAGTGGTTTGGCGATTTGCCGTAACTGACCTTTTTCCCCATGACAAAAAAAATCAGTGTTGATGAATCAGCATATTTGTTAAATAAACATTTCTCAAAAATTCCTGGCAGGCAGTGTAAGTATACAGAGCAGAATAAGCAAGCAGAGGTGGTCATTTATTCTGTACGCACGCTGTGGGAGTTGATTTTCTTCAGTTTTGTCATGATTAAAAATTATTTTGCAGATCTTTTTCTGAAGATAATTGCTTTGGCTGCCTTTGTGCACTCCACGATTTTTTTATTTGCTGAGTGAACAAAATAAGTCAAACTAGCATTTGAGGAAGGGCAGAGGAGTGTTGGAGCAGGAGCTCTGGTTTGCAAGTTCTCACAGTAGCGTGCAGGGGGACATCAGTGCGGATGCTGGTGCCGTCAGCACGCGCATCATGAGGCTGGGGTAGGTTAGTGCCTGTGCTTGTCCATGAAATTAAATGCACTGGGCTGTCCGAGACGAGCCCTGGCACTGCCTGAGGAACCTCTGATCACTAAGCATCTTCAACAGCCCCACTGGGATGTGGATGGTACCCTGGTGGGGCTGGGGGTGCTGCCAACACCCTGAGCCCAATTCCGCCCTCACATGTTAAAGTTGGAGTTTATTGTTTCAAGTTAATGAGTACTGCTTTAACTCGAGACAAAGACAAGAGCTAAAAATAGATGATGCAGCTTTAAATCTTACAGTTTTGCCTTGTGAAATTTCTGCTGTTTGATTTCTATAAAATAACCAAAATGCATTTATAAATTCTAAAGCATTTTATGCCAGTACTGTGGTTTGGATATTTTGTGACATTCTGGAACTCAGATCATGGTCAGAATAATTTATTGTAAGTATCAGAAATCAAAATCAGCGTTAAATCCACTCCATATAGAGATTCTTGTGATTACAGCTTGAAGAAGTCAGGCAGGCAGACTAAAATCAAAAGCTTTGTCACTAAGGTAGATGTTTGTTGTAGGTGCTCAAGTTTTGAAGACCATTCATAATTTTCCTCAAGAAATCCACATCTGTGTGTCTACGTATTTTGTATAGGAAAAAAAGAATACTTATAATCTATAGATCTGTAGGGTTCTTCCTCCTTCCAATCACTGTTTTCTAGCTAGTTTAAAGAAAAAAAAAAAAACAATTGCTCAATTATTTCAAAGATCTGTAATGTCCTAAAGGCCTTTACAATCTGAATGTGCAAGAACAGTCATATCACAGCTCCGTTACCTGGGGGCAGATAAGCCCAGTTTTGTACTCCTGCAAGTTGTGAGCTATAATAGCTGTTGCAAACCAGAATTATAGTCTTGAGATTCATTTATTTTGAACTACTGCTAATTTTCATACTATGGGACTGATTCTTCTCAAGTCAGTGGTCATAGTCCTATTTTATCAGCTGGAAATCAGGCCAAGAAAGCTCCAGAAAATCTGAATTAAATATATTGCTCTCTTATTTTGGATTTATATATATTATTTACAAGTTTTACAGGCCTGAGCTACATTTAACCAGCAAAGCCATGGACTTTCTTCTCAGGATATGAAGTATTATTTAACATATTGCAACAAATGACACTAACAGAGCCTCTGCAAGGCTCAGAGGGGCTGCTCGATCACTTTTGATGCCTAAGCCTCGCATTTCTTCTTAGAAGGTGGGTTTTGTTTGTTTGTTTGTTTTCTCCTAAATAGGCACAAGATGTTTGAAGTGAATGGGGATTCAACCAAGCAGAAATGAAGAAATGAAAAATGGAGGGCTAGATCTTGAGATAATGTTAATTAGCGTTTTTCATTAACTTTGTGCTGAGCGAGCTGGACTTGGGTGCATTCATAGCCCATGGTAACTACATCTGCCAGGGGGTCAGCTTGTGACGCTCAGCCCCGTGTTACCGTTCAGGAAGCATTTCAGGTGTGAAGGACAACCCTGGGGAATGGTTTATATGTCCCAAGCTGGCAGTGTCTCATTACTGTGCACGGCTGGAGGTGGATCCTGCCCTAGCTGGTAAATAGGAGCCCGATTTCAGCTTCATTGAATCAATGGCAGCAAAGTTTCCATTAACTTCATCAGATCTTTACTGCTGATGCAAAAGTTCTTTTGCCAGTTTTCTTATAAATCTTGGCTTCCTCAACGTAGTGTTCCTGAGAAAGATCCTTAATATAAAAACATTGTTTAGACCCCACTCAGAATGGAGTTTAATCTTTGCTGTTCACAAGTGATTACTCTTTGCTACAAGGCAATTGGCTAAAATATCTTAATAGTTTCCTGAAGTCAATACGAATTCATCTTGACCTGGTGAACTGTGAAGTTGTAATATCTATGGAGTGGGAAGGAACACTAGTTATTCCAGTATTCCCAATGAGTCCTCAGCAACAAATGGATATGTTCAGGGCTCTGCTTTGTTAGTATGGGAATAATAATAGATATTCATTGCGAAATTCAAGATCAGACCTTGCTTCTCTCATTCTTGTGGTAATCAAAATTACCGCAGTTCCCCAGTATCGTCATACGGATCTTCCAGAATGTGAAAGCAGTGCATGATGCAGCTCAATGACTCACCCCAAAGAAAACAATACTTAATTATCTTTAATAAAAGCTGCATTTTTCAGGAAATTTAAGCCCCAGAGTGGCCATGTTGAGGCAATCTGGTATTTATCAGTGAACAGGGCCCCTTGTGGGGCATGGGAGTGCTTGCCATGAAGTGTGGGATAGACCAATTGATCCCCGCCTATCCCATCCATCCAATGGTGGGTGTCTCAAGGGGGCCTGGCCCTGGCCCACTCTGGTGCCACTTTGTTGCTGCTTTTATCACCATCTTCATCCATGGTTTTATTACGTGCTTCAATGAGAGCGCACAGTACCGAGCTCTCAGAAACCTGCAACCACTTGAAAACTTAACAAAATTTGGGCTAATTATTAGCTAATTAGCTAGATATGGTGGTGCTTTTGAAGGAAAAAATGCATATCCAGGACCCTCACTGCCACCAGGGCTGGGATGATCTGAGTTCTGCTCAGTGCAGCTGTGTGGGTCAGCATCTCCAAGCAAGCCCAGACCAACCAGCAAGACCTACAGGCATGACAGCTTCATCCTCGGCTGTTTGGACCTCCAAGTAATCTTCTGCTCTTCGCAGCCTCCCATGGGAGCTGTTTGCTAGCAGCAGCTCTCCCTCTCTGCTCACTGCAGATGATGCTGATGTGCTTCTCTCCACCAGCCGCATCCTTCCTCTTGCTCCAAGGACCTGCCTTCAGCACTGCTCCTCTGTGCGGTGCCATCCTCCTGCTCAGCAAAGAACCTCAGAGTTGAAAGATGGAGGAAAATGGAGCTGTCCAGTTAGCAGAGAGGGAGCATAGGCAGCACTGGCAGCTTAGGTTATCCAGGGCTTAAGCTCACTGGAAATAACATGGCCCAGTGTTCAGACATCGGGTAGTCATAGTCCTTGAGCATTTCTGGAGTTTTCTCTCTGGTTCACTGCAATACATGTGTGATAAAAGCACTGCGAAAATAACAAAGCTATGAAGTGCATTGAACCAAAACCATAGTTGTTCCCCAAACCACTCAAATCAGTCTTGCTTTGGCACTGGCTCTTTAACCAGGATGTACACTTCACTCTTCCAATGGGACTTATGAGTATTTAAGTGTTTAAGCAAGTTAAGGATATTATTTATTAAAGTGTGTTTTTGTCGATTGGGAATCATTGAAAAACAGATAAAATGTCTTGTCTAAGGGTGAGCGAGCCAAAGGATGGTTGGCATGGCAACAACTGCGAATTCCTGCAGGACAAATGATGGGAGCGGGAGCTGGGGAAGCTCCTTCCCCGCTGCCCGTGCGACCCCATCCGAGGTCACCTCCTCCTGGCCCCGAAACCCACATGGCTTCACACCCCGTGCACTGCCTTGACGGCCTGCAAGCAGGCACAGCGCAGCCTTTTGTCACTCCTGCTTGTCACCATTCTGAAATTCTATTTATACAGTTTCCAAGTGGACCAGGCTTAGCCTTCACTTAACAAATTTTGGTGGAATAGTTCCTGCATAGTATGTTAATCCCATGTATTTTATCAGGGCAGCTCAGGTTCTCACTAAGAACTAAATATCTTTCTAAACTGAAAAGTTTGCATGCTTTATTAAATGGTTGTCATGGGTATTTTGGCTCAATACTACCAAAGTAAACAATGTTTTACTTAATATGTTGATTTTGATGGAAGATCATAATCCAGAAAATTGCGTTAGCAAACATTGGAATGGCTTTATCTAAATCTTAGGTCTCTTTCCCTTTGTCCCTCTTTAATATCCTTTACATGCACAAGTGGGATCGTATATCGGTGTTACTTACTGCAAACTGTTAAAGAGACCGAATGAGCCAAGTTTGCTTTAAAGCCTTGTGTCTCCGGGATGGTGTTGTTGACCTGGCCTCATGCTCTCCTGGCAGCCCCGTGCGCTCTTGATACGGTCTGAGACAGGAAACCGACCTCCTCGCAGTCGCTCTGGATGGAGCCAAGAGAAGGAGAAAATTCCCAGGAAGACACCACATTACTCCTGCTCAAAGGTAGCTTGCTTTTCTCAAGAGCACCATCAAAAACCTGTGAGTATGTGTATAAGCCTGGGTGGAATTTTTCTCATATAGACTGAACTGTGGCCTTCTGAGAAGCGCTTACCAATCCTGCATGAGCAGTCTGCTCTCAAGCAGAGAAGGTGGAAGAGATGCGGGGAGTCCCGTAATTCATTCCTGCCAGGATCTGTTGTGAACAGCTCCTTTTAGAGATGGATTTTGTAACTGTGTGCACGCAGCTATGAGTAACCATACAACCTGAAGTGATTTTCTTTCCTACCGTTCATTCCATTGTTCTTGGTGCTGCCCTGCAGCAAAGACAAGCTTTTATGTTCATATTGAGAAACACACAGATAAAATCGCTTGTGGTAGCTTGTAAAATTATGTTATTTTTTGATATTGTAAGTAGCAACTATGCAACCCTAAGAGATCCCATGATTTTGACATAAGACCACCTACAACAGTGTTCTGTGCTGGTATTTAGATAGTTAATAAACACGATTTAAAAATAAACACAGTTACAGCACCCAGGAATATATAGCCTATCTCATGGATTTTAGAACCAATAGAAATGACTTGCGGCTATTGGGGGTCACATCCTTTTAGTACCTGTTAACATTAACTTTTAACACCGACATGGAAAAGAAAATAGCAATCAAAAATGCTGGCAATCAAAAATGCTGAATAAATTGATTTTTTACAGGAGGTGGCATGACTAACAATGCTATGGAGACCTTGCTGTTTATTGGGTGGGTTTGCAATACTACAGTGTTTTGAAAAAATCATTTCCATATGAGTACTGGTGTGAGGCTTTGTTTTCTGAACATATCTTCCTCAGTTTGTCATAGCTTTCACTGTCATGGAGCTATGAGTAGGAACTGATCTGTTTTCAATTGGTTGTCAGTGCTCAAATACCTAGACTGCGCTGTTTACACTTGATTTATTTTGTGGATATGAAGTTGCAGTTACAAAGTTTTATTGAATAGTCATCATTGGTAAAGAAAAATCTTAGACCCATTGCAAAGAGATTAAATACCTTTGAACCCAGGGGCTTTGGCTGAGTGGTGAAGTCAAGAGCAGTTGCCAGTATGCCCTAGAGAGGAGCCCAGGGCCCTGCACTGCCTACCTGCTCCGAGTTCTCAATTCACCCTGAGTGTTGAGCTCTAGGTGCCAATAGACAAGTGATGGGATATTCTTAACACAGTCCAAAATCCCCTTTTGCTTTTCTTGCCAAAGTCATTCTGCAGAGGAAGCTCAGTTTTGTAGCCAGGATATGATACTACCAAGTTGGAATCATCTCAAATGGAATTCTGATGATACAGATAGGCCTAGCTTAGGGTGACTCTCCTGTTTCTTGCTGGAATTTTGTGCCTTTGGACACAGATTACATGTGGAAAATGGATTACACGTGGAAAATAGTCTTGCATTTGGAGAACAAACCAAAGACTATGGACATAAGTTAAATTTTTCACATGCATGTGCTTGAACACGGCTTCCGGTGTGCCTACAGGTGAATCATCCTGTCACACTCCTTGTATCAAATCACCTCTGTAATATGGTGCATCACTTCACCTCTTACAGGTTTTATATAGGAAAATGCACCAAGGACTGTGAGTTGTGCAGCTTCCGCGGCAATGCAAAACCCCGCCTGGTTCCTGGACTCACAGGGAAACATTTGCTTTGTCTCCTGGGTTTTGCTTAGGGTGATTGTAGCAGGAATTCAAAATCACTCAACGCAGAGGAAAACTTCAGATTAACAACTGTATATTTCTTATGCTCGCACTCATCAGTCATACTTTCTCAGCCTCCCAGCTTGATTAAGTCATCCAAGAATGGGTTGAAAGACCTGGTTTTGTAATTAAAAAGTGATCATGTGGCTGAATTTTCTTTTACCTGTTGCAGAACATGCAGCATAGGGCATATAGGACATGAATGGATATACTCCTGAGGGGAAGCTGATTTATAGTTTTAGAGATATTGACTTCGTTTTGCATGCTTTCTTTGCAACTATAAGTTTACCAAAGTATTGTTGACATCACTGTGTCTGTTGGGACCTTGGGATTTTGGTGATGTTTTCTTTCAATGTCTGTTTACTTCTCTTCTACTTATTTCTAAGAATGCATATTTTTTCAGTTTGCATAATACAGTCCTAGTCACAGTTTTCCCTCAGATTATCTCTGAAGGAAATGAAAGTGAAAAGAAGGGCCTTGACAGCATTTTGGCTACAGTCTTTGGCAGGCTTTGAGTAAAAATACGGTATTAAAACCGTATTACGGCTCTACTATTTACATCCACATTGAATAGCAATCCTAATGGACTGAAGCTTTCGGTCTGTTACCTTTGAATACCTCTTGCAGCTAGAGGAACCCCTCGGGCAAGGGTCGGGCTGCCAGCCTTTCCAGGGCTGGTCTGTGAGCAGTTGCACACATCGGTCCCTGGAAGCTTTTCGGAAGCGCCCGCGACTCCAGTTGGGGCTTCCTTGCATGAGGAGCTGGCGCTGGTGGGTGCTTCCCGGCCCCATCTCCATGTCCACACGTCTGCTGCCGCGGGTGCAAAGCCCCATGGCGCTACCCCATGGTCCTCCCTCTCCCTCCTCTTTTATGGGTCTGTCACCTGAACCAACATTCCTTCTATCCTGTGAAGGACTCAATAAAACTTAAACACGGTCTCTTGTGGCCCCTCTTTGGGACTTTGATGATTTATTCAGCTGTGATGAAGGCTTTATTGCACATATCTCTACTTCTTGACAAATGCAGAGAGCCAGACCTTGGTGACTAACCCCTTATGAGCTGTCCTTTCAGGACAGGGCATCTCTGCAGCTTTCTTTCCAAGGTCATATCATTTCATCAGGGAAATCTGCCCATGACATTTCCTAATCCTAATACCCCTCTGCCAGAGAGCATCCTCTCCTCTCCTCTCCTCTCCTCTCCTCTCCTCTCCTCTCCTCTCCTCTCCTCTCCTCTCCTCTCCTCTCCCTCTC
>JAVCKT010017464.1:0-10134 GCA_032273925.1 Rhynchotus rufescens
ACTACGGCAAGGTATCCCAGCCTTCAGCCCTCCTGCCCTGGAGGAAGCTACAGTTGAGAATGAGCTTCCTGAATGTCTTTTCTGGAGAAATTTTGCCACTTCCCAGATACATCTCAAACCAGCAGGAGAGTGGGCAGTGGGCAGAGACAGTACACAGGATGATAATGTTCAGAGTACTTGAAATCTTGGCTGCAGTGAGGCGCAATATTATTCTGCTTGTATGCATCTGCATCAAAGATCTCTGGTAGGGATCTTTAGGTTATGTATAAATAGCTTTTTGTAGGTATCTGTGAAAGCATTCATGATTACAGTATGTGCCATGATTCAGCTGCAGCCCGCCCACAGGATTCCTCATGGAAAATCTACAGTTTGCCTTCAGAAGATTTCTCCTACTCCAGGTCTCCAGTGGTTCACAGTAAAGGACCCTCTCCTAAGAACTGCACACCAGACTCTCTTGAAACGAGCCTGGCAGAGCGCTGCAAGAGGGAGGGTAACTCCCAACAAACTGACAACCAACCTGCTATGATTTAAATAATAGCTGAACAAATAAACAAAGCAAGTAGCAGAAGAGAGATGGGGTGAGGAAGGACATTGCCAATGGATATTTGCTGAACTAAACTGCATCCAAACATTCAACGAGTTCATTTAAGAGAGAATGAATCATATGACATCAGGCAATCTTGCTCAGGCGTTTGATTTTGACAAACAACAGAATTGAGTTAAATACTGAATATGAAATACAGACTCTGATAATGATAACAGACTTTATAGGACACATTTTACATTGCTTAAAGATGTCTTTTAATACAATATAATTTATCTTCCAGTGGATGGGTAAAACCTGGATGGTTTCCAAGCTGTTATCATGCAATAACTGTAGTTCAGTTATGTCTAACAAAGAAGAACAAATTTGACACAAGAAGAACAAATTAAATGCTGTTTAATTGGAAAGTAAAGTGGCAGAGCTCAGTGATCAGTGATACATTAATGACATCTTAAATAATTCCAGAGTAGCTGGGCCTTTTGGAATTGCTCTTTTTGGACTTTCTCATCAATTAAGTCAAATAAAAACTTGATTTTCAGCAAAGTAAGAATTATAATTTGTTGTTATAAGACATATTTTAAGTGGTAAGGAGGTGCCCTTCAGCAGGAATGTATTTAAAACTATTCAAGGAAGCGCACCAATATATCTGAGCATCTGCTGAAAGTATGTGAGAGATTTATATTTTTTTTCATGGATAAAACATTAACAGCACAATGTCTCTAAAACAGAACGGCAAGAGATGCAAGAAGTTTAAGTGAGCATCTTACAGAGATACAAACAAGCCATGAGAGCCTAGGATATGAAACATATATACGATCAGTTGCATGATTGGGCTTCCGCTGGCAGAGCAACATCAATATAGAGAATACCACAATATAGAAAATTAGTAATATATATATATAAACTTCTACTTAGCAATCACTCACTTTTTTGGGGGGCTAGTTAACTGAAAGGTCCTCCCATTCTGCATTGCAAATGTGCCATAATATTACCACCTGATGTTAAAATGAAAGTGCTTCTGGGTATGAATAACGTTCCTTTTTTTTTCCTACCTTCGTGTCACTGACTTTGGCTGATGGATATTTCTTCTTCTCAACTTTCAGCTATTCAGTCACACTCACTCTGTCCACTTTGCTTCCCATTATCCCTTACGTGCACCTTCATATTTTTTACCAGAGTAAGATCCTTCATCTCTCTCCTTGCAACTTGCAACAAACATCCAAATCTCTAAATCCATGAAGTTTGCTTTTATTAACAAATATTTAAGAGGAATAACTTTTATCAATCTTTGCTTCTGCACTTTTTTAGAACAAGAACACTTTGCTTTGAGGATCATGGTTCTCTCTATAATTTTACAGTAACCACTTTAATAGGTTGGTACTACTAGGTACTGAAAATAAAGGAATTATTATAATAAAATAGAAAAGATGACAAACAAATATGTAATAGAAATAATAATAATAATAATAATAATAATAATAATAATAATAATGAATTAGGAAAACAGTCTATTGGAGAGTTCTGGAGAAAGATAAGAGATGATAATTTTTTAAATATAAATATTTACTAATGTGAGTTCAAATGAAAATTCACCTATAAATGGTAAAAGAACAATAAATATTGCTAGAAAACTACGTTCAGCAGATATCGTGTACCAGATATGACTGACAAAAATATTGAAGCCAACTTGGAATTCACCACCCCAATGTATCTTGGAGCAGCCCTACTCTAAATCCTAATCTAGTGCAAGGAAATTGGGTTCCATCCCACAAAAAATTCACAAACAAGCCTGGTTTGTAAGCCAGGATTTCCTTGTAAAGACTTATATTCTTCCTCCTTTTTTTAGGGAGCCTTAAAGCTTATTAGATCCACTATTCAGTTTTAAAAGTACTTTTCAAAACAGTGCAACACCATGTTGCATGACTTAATGCTGCATCTGAGACAGAGAAAAGCAGTGGTGCTGATTCAGGAAATACAAAAGGAAATTTTTTGTTGTTTTTGTTAGAAAGGTGGATAAGTTTGGAATTTTGAAATGTACTATTTGACTCTATAGCACATTTCACTGATTGACGTATATATATATATAAATTTTTATCACTTGCTGTCTTTTTTTTCTGAACACAAAATATTGCACCAGGAGATGAGTTTGGTATTGATTGAATCAATCATTATTTCAACCAATGACAAAAGCTGATTGAGATCTAACAGCAAGTTTTTAGATGCCTACTCCTATTAGAAAGCTGTTCTCTAAAATCTTACTAAAGACCATCAGCAAGAATAATATTTTTTATTGAACCAAAAACTGTAGAAGACCTGGAAAACTCTAGTGAAAATGGGAGTCTTCCCTATTGCAAACTATGAAAGTGCAATTCACACTTTACCAAAAAGTTAGACATCATCACAATTTCTGGTTATACTGAAGAGAGAGTTAATACAAGTGCACAATAACTTCTTCATTTCACAGAAGGCAACAGCGATATTGACCTACTGAATGCTCGTGTGATGATGCAGGTGGAGGAAAAATCTCAAGAAAATAATATTTGATATTTAGGATTTATAATTGATCCAGATGGTTCACATTATTATAATTCACATTTTAATAACAAAATTGGCATCAGATACCTTCCTGAAATCTGCTGTACAGATTTGCAAGGACTGAATAAGAATATGCATCTATCTAGATGACATCTAGAGATTTCATTCTAGAATAAAAGAAAACTCTTCTGAGAGACCAAAATTATCCTGGCAAATACTAGAGTTCAAGAGTCCACTGGATAACAGTTCTACACTTCAAGATGTCAGAATAGAGTAGAGATGCACTTTATTTCTTGAAAGTGAGAATTAATTCTATGTGTGTAATGTACTGCCAGATTTAAATATGCAAGAGTAAAAAACTCATTACATATTTGTAAATCTCTTTTAAAAGGATTTTTTTTTTAATATCTTCCATTTTATTAGCAAGTTAGAATGTGACTTCTTTGCAAAAATATTCAAACAATCAAATATATTAAAATAAAACACTTAACATGTTTTTGAATTGTCATTCAGCTTCCTGGAAAGATTTCTTATACCTCTTAAAGTAGAAAAACTTTGAAATTACATTGATTGATTTATTGTGGGTATCCTGGACACATTCCAGACTTCATAAATGCTTTGACCCAATATGAGAGGAATTTACTAAATACTTTTCAGAGAACTTATGAGATATAGCTATTTCAAAAAAGCCTTACTACATTTCAGAGTACTGTACTGTGAAAGCAAATTCCAATTATTCGAACTGGATTTTTAGGAAGTCTTATATTTGTGTTATTGCACTTATTTACTGCTTTAACTCAATAAATTATTCTATACAGAATGGAAGCAGGCCTAATCTCTACATAAAACTCCATGAAAAAGTAGTATACTTCAGCTACATTCAACAAAGGTATTAGAAAATCTTATTTTTTTTTGCCTTGTAATGAACTTCACTATACTCAATACCTTACAGGTAAATTTTGTATGGTTCCCAAAATCTCCTCAAACAAACAGCAGCAGCAGCAGCAACAACAAACTCTGTTTACCCATATCCATATCTATAAACACACGATTATTAATTTTGACCAAAATAACTCAAGAAGAAACTGAAATTAGGTCAGTATTATTGCAATTTGTCACACAGCTTAGGGACGAAGGGAAATGTTTTTATCTCTAGTCCAGTACAGTTCTGTGCTCGTGGTCACTCATGGCATGAATGCTGCATGGAACAGGAACTGCTGCAGAGCTGCGTGAGGAACCAACTGGTCAAGCTAATAGCACAGGTGACTACATTATTCCTGTAGGGAACAAAATATGCTTTGAATTGTCACTTTTGGCAAGCAACATGCAATTGCAAATCCTTTCATAAGTCTATACAGATTGTAAACAGTCTAAGCTTAAATGGGATATTCTTTAAAAAGTCTCAAACAGAAATGCAATTAAATCAAGAAAAAGAATTAATAGATTTTTTTTGCCTAGATCTAGATTTTCTTCTGCCTACACAAATTCTGCTGTTTGCTTTGTATGCTGAAGTATTCCCTCTCTCCAAAAATATTGCAATCCTATCTTTTCTAACAATTATCTCATTCTGTTTTCTCTTTTATTTTCCCAAAGGGTTTCTTTTTTTCCCCTTTAGCAATGTCTAATTTGGCCAGATCCACCTACATACGCTCAGCTTTCACATGATTCATTTCAGATGTTCCTCCTGCTTACTTCGAGGGAGCATTTGTTTCCACCGTTCTCCATATGTCAACAGGTTATTTTGAAGCAATCTCTCCTCCCATTTTGACAGTAGGATTAACCATGTTTTCCATGTAGAGGCACTGGCTACAGGAAAAAAAATGTGCAAAGTTTTATAGGATAAAAGATATCTGAAGCTTTCCTCTGTCATAGTGCTCATAAACCTTGCAGAAATAACAGATTAAAATCTTCCCTGTTTTTCCTGATACATGAGTGGTCAAATGACTGATTTGCATATTTTTTCATCCTAGACAAAAAAAGATTGTCTTTGTTTTCTCACTTTAAATTAAAGTTTGATGCTGCATTAGGCGTCAAGTCCAAATAGAGACACATACTAATTATGTGCCTTTCTTTATTTCTGCATTTGTGTAGATTTTTCCTTCACATACTTTCTTCCTTCAGCTTTATATATTCCCTCTTCAATAATTCTTCTTTCCTCATTTTTAGGAAGCCACTGTTCAGCCTCTGCTTGTGACAACTGAAGAAAAGCATGCAGCTTCTAATTTCCTTAGCGATATTCCAAATATTTTCATCTCACATATAGATGCCCATGATTTTAAAATAGTTGTTCTTTCAAACATATTTCTCCCTCTCACTGAGCCTTTCAATGTCTTACAAGAAACAGTGAGCAAGGTGGGGGAAACTAAGAGGCCACAGCAGGTATGGCCTTTGGTGAGCCAACTGGCTGCTTTTTTAAAATTAATCTGTTGTAGCTCTTTTGCATTTAGCTACTCTATAATATTCCAGGGCAGCAGAGGTTGTTTGTATAATTTCCTCTTCATTTAATGTATAAGTTCATTCCCAGAATGAAAATCATTTGGTGTTTTTTGAACATATAGAACTTTTATTTTTGTTGGCAAATACCAGGCTTTGCAAAGGGCTGTAATTTGCATTATTGCAAAGCTTTCATGCAAACCCAAGGTTGTTTCCAATTCAGACATATTTTCTTATTTACTTTTCAAGGAATGCTTTAAAAAGTATCTGTTTTTCAGATTGTCCAACTGGTGACAAACAGACTTTGAATCGTGCCCAGAACAAATTCTGTGCAGACAGACACACAATAGAAGACCTGTGTCCAACTTGACAAATGTTAGATGCAGATTTCCATTGTCTAGATTGTATTTTAGGTTCCTTTGGGGAATTTCTTCTGTGATTTTAGTCATTGCAACTGATTATTAAAAATCACACACCATATCAAATATTAATTATACATCCAACAGGTGGCAGGATATTTCATAAAAGAAAAATTTATGTCAGTGATGTATTGCATGTGATTTTCCAATTGCAAAATTGAGTCTTAACTCATAGTAGTTGGATCTAAATCCCAACTAATCAAAAGTAATTTAACTTGTGGTATCATGTAATAAAAAATAGTTTTGTGACTCATGTTATATTTCCATCTGAATCCCTGAGCCTCAGTGAAAAAGTCTATGTTACATGTACACAACAAGCCTATTGAAACATGAAAGACAGTATTATTCAGTACAAAAATCCCATGTAAGTAAGGCAGATTTGCACTGGACATGTGGAACACAGAATAAGTTTTTTCAGTGGCCTTTATTGTTTAAGCTGGTTGGGATTTATAAAAAGTTGGGATATTTATTCTGCCAACTATTCCTCTCTCCCAAAACAAACCGAAGCTGCCTTTAGAGTTTGCAGAAGACATAGGCCAGGTGGTCTCAAATCTGAATTCAGTCATCATTTAGGGCTGGAGTCATGCCCAGAAAAGATACCACGATGGTGCATTGCTGTTGGAAAGGAAAGGTTACTGCCAACCACACTGCCCTCTCTCTTGATCTAGACAAAGAAGTACTACGTTGTTAATTGTCTGCAACAGCAAATAGTGTCCCTTGTTTCTTGCTCTACTGGGAATACAAATTTCTATCAGTCCCTAGCCTTGATGACCCAACACTGTTCAGTAATCAAGGCAAGTGACAGCTCGAGCACCTCTCCACAGTATGGTCTACATACGAATAACCTGCACAGATGCCTAGACTGCATTTTTCACCTCTTTACACTCCAATGCAAAGCAAGAAGGACTCGTTTGTAAGAAGCAGAGCCCCGTGGAAACCAGTGGGTCTGCTGCCTTATAACCAGACAGCAAGAGGACGTGGCTCCTTCCCAGCTCTGCCAGCTGAATATCAAAGGAAACCCACATGTGATGGAAACTGTGTGCTGGCTGAACCTCCAGGTAATGGTACAGCCCTGTAATGCTAATGAAAGGCCACCTGTACAGTCAAAATATAATTAAAATATACACTAATCTCATTAGCGAAAGCAAAGTACAGCATCTGCCTTTATCAGCCCTAGTCATGACTCACTGTCCTGTGGTGCAATAAAGCTGGCTGAATATGCAGCTGGAGCTCAACCCACGCGGCTTCACTCTAAATTAGAGGTGACAACTGCAGCAGGCAAATATCTTGCAGGAGCAGTTGGAAGCTTTTGTTATCAGGTACTCCACAAATACTTACTTTTCCTTAAGCAGATTTCAATTCAATTCTAGTTAAAATAGCAGCAATAAATATGCACAGCTAAAGAAGTGCACATTTGCAAGTGATTGCTGTATTTACCATAAAGCCCCATAGAAAGCTGGATGTATGGTTAGCATATGCTGTATTGAATGGGAATATAGCTAAACTACACTAACATTGGCATCGCATTTCTTGGACTAAGTGACTTTAGCATGTAACACTATCTTGAATGAGATTCAAACTGTAATGATTTGGATTTGTATTTTGTACGAGGCCCTTGAAATAAATGGCACTACCTCTATTGTAACCCAAGACTTGGAGGGGGAAGAGCAGGAATAGCTCAAGTAAAACGCAAACATCAAATTGTTTGAGATAATTGTCCAGGGACAATTTTGGTCAAAAGCATTTTTTTTTCCCTAGCATTGCTAAAGTGCTTTTCAAGCATTACTGAGTGTTGTGGGAATACTATTTAGCTCTATTTTTATCTGTCGTTTGCAAAGACTCCCCAGCTGCAGGCAGAAGGATGGAGATGCTCAGCGAGAACGTGGCTGACAAACTGGGCTGCCCTTTGTAGTCAACCTGAGTCTGTCTGCAGCAGCACCTGCAAGAGCTATGGTCTCTTTCATCTTAGCTTCTCACAACTAAGACAAAAATTGCTTCTTTTAAAAGGGATAATATTGGGCCCTTTATGAGTTACCATACCATTAGAATTGAAAAACAAAGTCATATATTACAGGTATATTTAACTTTAACAGAGTCCAGCAGCTGGGTAAAGAAATGAAGTTAGCAGTACCATAGCAACAAAAACATGTCTTGTCTTAATGCATTTCTTTCTACTTTAAGCACATTTTGGAATAAAGTTGCTGATTGGAAATGCTTTACAGGGTAGGCATTAATTACTGTATTTATTAGCTTTGTGTTCAGCAAGGTAGCTAGTCACTAGCTGTACCTAGATGTGCCCAGCTTCAGCAGAGCTGTTCTGGAGGTTGAACTTAAAATTGTGCTTCGGTCCCCAAGGACTTTAGAATCAAACTGAAGAAAATGCATTCTGAATTTTATCATTTTGGATGGCATTCTTATGTGCTTCTTATGCTTCTTATGCCGTGTGCCTTTCCTTTCAGGAACAACTTGTCTGAGAAAATACATTCAACTTCCTCATATGGAATCATATTACAAACAGCAATTGAAAGAAAAGCTTCACAAGCTGTTAAAAAGCTGTAAAAAGTCTTTCTACAAAACAGTGTTCCCCCCAAAATATTCTGAGGAAAGATTCATCCTTGACAGAGGTGACATGGAGCAGTGATTCCTCATCTCAGGTGAGCAGAGGTGATGAAATGACGACAGGACTCAAGAGCAGATGGACAACAACAGTAAACTCTCCAAGCACTCTTGGAGTGATGTTGTAATAAAACACATACAAATATTTTCTATTGACAAGAAAGAAAAGCAGATCATCCTTAAAGGTCTAATGATGTTCCCCAAAAGAACTCCTAAAAATCTAGTCAACTAGGATTATATCTGAGTGAAGGTTACTTGATTAATCGTATGTAGCTGTATGGTCAGTGGCATGGGTCAAAAGGAAACAATTACCTTTCTGATCCGACACTTATTTACACAGTGAATTCTTTTGCGCATATATGAGATTTAAGACTAAGTTCATGCAGAGCCTGGGAAAATTCAGAGAAGTTCAGTCTGATATTTATGTTTGACTGAATAACCTCATTTATAGGGAATTCTTTAAACTTCTCAAATGAGACCCTGTAATTTCAGTGTAGCCACAGACAGACAAGCCATGAAAGTATCACCCCCTTCCCAAGGCTCTTTTGGCTCACACAAGAATGTGAAGAACGTTATTGGAATTGGACTGGGTTTTTTTTGAAATTCAGCAGGTAATTGTGAGAGCTGGAGAGATGCAATATAAGTCTGTAGAATGTGACACCGCTGTTTGATAGAGGAAAATAAATAACTGCTAAAGAGCAATAAAGGAACACTAACAACTTGCTGCTGAAGCACAAAAAGTGGCGAGTGGAAAGAGCGAGCTGCAAACTTGAGCAGCTGCTGTATCAGTGCGTGACCCTGGTGAGCACACCCTGGTCACACAAACAAAACATTTGCCACCACTATCATACACTCTGTGTCCTGTTTACATTTCTCAAATTGCATGCTCCCTGTTTACTTTCCCTAAATTATAATGCACATGAAATTTTTTGACTTCTCTCATTTTGCTTTAAGGGCCTCTTGAAGGGCGGAGACAAAAGCACAAGAATCACCAAGCCTCGATATATAAAAAATCTAGCTTCTGTTTGCATGCCTGGAAATCTGCACATAATCACTGCATTTCTTAGGGTAATGTTTGCAGGCTGAATTCCTAATGGTTTTTATTACTTTCTGTGTGGTAGTTAATAAATTATAGATAAATTACATTCATATATTGCATGCCTAAAATGCATGCGTAAAATATGATTTCAAAGAGATGAAATTAACCAGATTTTCTACAAGAAAAGCTCTCTATATTCTTGTCAAAGAAAATATGCTTTCAGTAACCTAAAATTTTACAAATATAAAACTACTAACAGACTAGCTACATTTGGAAGAGTCACTATATTAAAAATATTGTGTTTCATTAATAATATTAATATTTCACTTTCTATAAGACAGAATTATTTGAAAATGACTGTCCTTCAAATTTGGTGAAAGATACTATTAAAATACTGCATACCAAGTTATTACTAAATAATAAATAAATTCTATGCTGAGACATCAGATGATAGAAACTGTATAATGAGGGAAGGTGATGAAATCATGATCTGCAGTTTAACAAAATAGAAAATAAGTTTGCTTTCAACTCTTCTACCATTCATTCCT
>JAVCKT010017464.1:11397-23221 GCA_032273925.1 Rhynchotus rufescens
TATATATATATCTTTTTTTTTTTTTTTTTTTTTTTTTTTTTTTTTTTAATGTAGGATGGTATAAACCATTCTCGGAAAAATGCAGGGAAGTTCCAAAATTCCACTTCGAGTAGTTCATTCTGGTTTTGTACAACAGTGAGATTTTCGGTTTTGTTCTTAGCGCAAAAGATATAGGAAAAAATAAAACACTCGATGAATAGTAAGATTAGTTATAGATTCATTTTCAATAAGGGACACATTAAGGGTTTGAAAGTAAGTATGGCTTGAAAGAGAATACATCCTAGCAAAGAGTGAACTACCTTCAAGATTAAGCAATGAACTGAAAGCCATATTCTAATCGTTTTAATTCAGTTGCATGGATAATGCAGTTCTCTGAAAAGTTTATTTTAGAATGAAAATAGAAAAAGGAACAGCTGTAATCAAGGGAAAAATATCTAAGACTGAGCAAAAATGAACCTCACTTAAGGCCAGATTCAATCAATACTGCTCTTAACATGTCATTTTTGCCACTTTTCAGTAACACCAAGAAACTCTTCACAGAGAAGCACCATTTTGAATGGAGACTCCAGAGTCTGAAGGGGAAATTGGAGGGGCTGGGAGCAGAACTCTCTCCACCTGGCGACCTGTGCACCCCATGTCCTCCCAGAGCCACTTCCACCTTCGCAGATACAGCGCCAGCAGCTCTCTAGCTCTGTGCACAGAAACCCTGCAGGGATGATGCACCCGCACAGGCAAATATCTGGAAATAAAAAATACAATAAATATCCAGAGAGAGTACAAACACAATGACAACTGAAGAATATCCAGGCCATAGGTAAATCAATGATAGAGATGCTCCCATGCTTTAAAAGGCAAAAGTCATCAGAGAATGAATTCTCATTCCCGCATTAATTGCTCATTCCTGCAGGAGGAATATATTCAATATGCATCATTCTCATGAATGAACCAAGTCACCTTGCTGCTGCTTCTGCATTTGTTGATGCAATGGAACCTGCATTTAGGCTTTTACCAACTAGGTAAGTAACACTTTCCTACATACTGACCACCACTCCCAGGCGCTTCCTGGAAAGCATTGCCTCACCAGCAAAAGCTCCCTCTAGTCCAGTGCAGGCTTATTTCTTTTTTATCTCCTTGTAGAGACCACCTGCATCTGTGCATAATGAGCTTGCCACAGGATGGGGAAATGATGAAAGGGGATGAAGTCGCACACCCAGGGGTAGGAAATCTGCTCAGCTGGTCGTTGCTTAGCAGATCTCCTTGGGTTGATGCCCCAGAGAACCCTCTATCCACGCTCCCCTGAGAAATTCACATTGACAGCGCCTAGCTCAGCTTGACGCAGCGCACAAGGGGCTTAAAATAGCACAGACTGCAAGAGGCTGAACACGCTGGGAAATCGGGGATTTTTGTTTCTTCCTGCCCTGGCTTTAGCTCACTATGTGATTCCATACGAAAGCTGAGTAGCTATTTACATTGAATACAACGGTTGAGCCTCCACTGATTATAAATTATCCATGAGTAACACTGAAGTTCTCCTGACTTGCACTTTTTCAACTTTATTAAAGGACAGCATTTTAGAGTTTCTGGCTCTCTCCCAGTTTCCTGACTTGAGTTCCCTGGCAGATTTGAGGTTGCCAGCTGCTGCCCAGAATTTTGAGTGAAAGGGAGAAAAGGTAACTTTTTTTCCTAGGTGGCTTGAAGGATCCCTTCTTTTCTGAGTTGTCTGCTGCCTTTCTCACTATCTTCTCTATTCCTACGATCTAGTCTTCTATAGGTTCCTTTTGGGATGTTTTCTTCTCTTCTGCTACCAGGGTATGTGCTAGTAATTTGCTTCTTTCTATCAAAGTTATCTGTTCCTCTTTTGACACCAACGTCCTCTTTGTGGGTGATTTCTAGTTCAGTCAACACGCTGCTTTCAAATTTTTGGCAGCTAAGAGATGAATTAACCATCCTAAGTCTCAGTGCTCCAGAAAATTTCAAAGCCACATACAAATAATAAAAGCTTTCATGAAGTTTGCTTGCATTTGTTCATTTGGAACCCGCAGAGTTCAGGTGAGTTCAAGCCAAAACCATATCCCTCCACACAGCATCAGCAGGGATATAAGCATTTTTTCCTCTACCTGCAGATGTGGGAGTATGAAGTGCTGATTTAGAGTTGCCCTCAGGAGCTTTTCTCCCTATCTCTCATTAGTATTAGCCAGTGCAATGCACATTCGAATGGTCATGCAGAGCCCCATCTAATTTTAGCCAAGATTGCGTTCATCCATACGCTATCTTACTTCGAAGGTTAACACTCTTGTTTTCATCACGTCTCAACAAGATCCGCCAAAGCTGAGGAATCACAAGGACCTTTGATTTCCAGTTCAGTAATCTGACCGAAATTCTTCTGTTGTATTTCCTGGGGAAAAAAAAAATGCTTTCTGTTACATTTTGGCAGATATTCAGCTCAGACCTCCTAGAGTGATTTCTATGACCTTGATCATTCTTTTTCAGTCACTCTCAGTGGAATGTAAAGTTTGATATTCATATCTTAGAATATCTCACAACAGACCAACCCAGAGGCATTTGCTTGGAGAGAACAGCAAGTTACAATAGTGCACTGTAGGGAAGGCTTCTCAAATTTTCCATTAGAAGGCATAAAAGGTGTATTTGGAAGACATATACAGATTCAAAGAAGTATAGATTTACTGCAGGAGGTCAGAGGGCCCATCACAACCGTTCAGTGCAGCATGTGCTCTCGAAGTCCTGCGACACAGAGGTGACAAGGCACAATCTTCCTTCTCTGTGCAGATATTTCCTACAAGTACTGCAGACAAGAGCAAAAGAAGTGTTACAAGCATCATGCATTCTCTTTTCCTATAATTCTGGAACTATGTGTTTCATCCTGGAGCTGACTTTTTGTTGCAGCTTCATTTTATACTTGAAAGTATGTTAGCACTGCTGGTTGATTGACAGAGATATTGGAATGAAAGAAGAGGCAAAATGTTGACTGAATAAAAATCTTCTGCTTTTTGATAAACAATGGCATTAGAGAATCACAAGGAAACCTCACTGGTCACTCAAATCTCGTTCAATAGAAAAACAATTTCTGTGTCTCAATTACATTGTATCAGCAATGGTGAAAGAATTTTGGTTGCATTGGAATCTGTTAACACGCTGTTACCATGTAAATTATTTGGCTGGCACTCCTGACGGTTTGTCTAACTGCATTGCAAGTTGCTTATTAATGCAGTGTTGGAGAATCATGTGCAACTATCATCCTTCAGAGAGCAACTCAATATTTATCTCCACTGTGGAGATGCAGCTGCCATGGTGATGGGTTCTCAGGTCCATGGTGTTCATGCCCGCCCAGCAGGCGCATTCCCCCCACAGCACCACAGTGCAAGCAAGTAGATGGTGTCTCACATTTCAGGGCCTGGAGATGTGACAAAGCAGACATGCTCAGAGCTTCCTGAGATGGCACTGCTTTTGGTGCATGCTGTATGCTCTGTGTTGGCAGCCTCTTGCTGCTGAACGGATAGGAAAGGATTTTGTGTACAGTGACAGGGAAGATACTATTCCTTCCCCTCACCTCTGTTCACCCTGCTTCCCCAAATTAAGCTGACAGTTCTCCCTAATCTTCTTTCCTAGAACAATTCCACAGCAGGGTTTCAGCAGTCTCACCTGCCCTCTTCAGGAGTCTCTCTCCCTCTCTGCTGACTGTAAGAGCTGATGATCTAATAACAAATTAATGAAACAGGAATCATCTTCTTATCTCCTACATGAAACTTAAGACAGGCAACAACCAGCCAAAAGCAGTGCAAATGTGTGTTAGACATTAATGTAACCACTGGCCTGTTTTGGAATACACTGCCCTCCTAAGCCTGCCAGCATCAGACAAAGGAAAAGGAAAGGCCAGAGGAGTAAAATATCAACGTGCCTTGTGCTGGCTAGGGCTCACAATCATACCCACAGAAAACCATCACCACTGCTCAAACCACATTAGTCCTGTCAACCAGCCACTGCTAGAGGGTCATCTTGCAAAGCTGGGCTTAGCAAAAAAGCAGCCGTCCCCCAAAGACCTTATGCTGATCGCTTTCCCTGATACACTAGTGTGTGTAGACTTCAGCAGAACACCAGGAGTGTGTGAAAAGAGAAAAAAAAATCTATTATTTGCTGGCTGTGGCAGGTGTGTGTGCAGCGGTCGCACAGACAAATGCCTCAGCAAGGTCGGATTTAAGCAGCTGATTGGCAAGACATCATGTCTGCTCCAAAGTCGAGGCAAGTGTGCAGCCTTCAGGGAGCAGGCCGGGCCTGCCAGGGAGAGGAGTCTTTGCCTCATTATCTTTATTTAATCTGCCGGCCCCTTCCAAGGAACAACTGCGCGATGTTTATATAGCTGACGGAGCCACGAGATAGAGAACATATGGGATGCTGGAACGTGCCTTGGATGTCGAAGTGGCCCTGGTGGCCCTCTGCTAAACCACAGCAGATCTGCAAGGGAGATGTGCTGACCTGAGAGCTCTGACGTAGCCGTGTGAGAATTTCTCTTTTGGAGAACAGTAAATGAGAGCGTCAGACACAAGGGAGACTTCTCTGACTGACGAGACGCTGAGCGGTGCTGCAGAGTAAGGGTGAGCAGCCCAACTGCAGGCGCTCCCCTTGCTGCAGGCACAGCATGGACCCTGGGGACCCTAATTTTTCTAAATTAGAGTATTCTTAGAGTTTTATTAGACTATTAATCTTAGAGTATTATTAGAGTTCTAAAACTCTAAAACCTGGAGTTTATCCATTTAAGGCCAAATTCAAATTATTCCTCATTCCTTCCTTAAGGAGTGTGTGAGCATTTGCTGGTTTTAAATAACAAAGAGATCAAAGAGAAAATATGGCATATACCACCCTAAGTAGCTAAGTTTCAGGATACCTACCTGATGACGTGTCCACAAATAGATATGTGTATAACCAAAGTAAAGGGAGAGAGCAGAAATGGAGGGAAGACAAAGATGAACAAAGGAGAGACCTCAAGGTGTGAAGCTGGATAAACACCACAAGCAGGACTGAGATACCCACACGTCATATAAAGCTTTGCCTCATGAGTAATACTGTAGATACTGTAGGCCCAAAGGTGGAAGAAAATATTTGTTACGGTGTGAGGAAAAAAAAAATTGATCTGGCTGACACACAAGTATGAATGAAAAGTCCTTATCAGCAAAAGACATTAAAGATTTTTTTAAAGCAGTCTGAGAGTGCTTTTAACATATAATTGTACCCAAAACAAAGCTACGATGGGGGTTAATTTTTTTCAATGTTTTCACTGTTAAGGAAGAAAGCTTTACAGCTTTCCAAAATCTGAAGCATAAACCACTCTGTTTGTCAGGTAAGATTTTCTTATAATACATCACTCAGTTCTTCAGAAGAAGACAATAGTCTGTATACAAAATAATCTCCACATTATTATGTTCTTGATCAGTAAAAGGAAAGGTAATATTAGACAACTCTGCATTTGGCAGCTTTGCAGGATTTGAAGTTGGATTATCTTGTTTGAACAGATCCATATCAGATATATAATTACACTTTCCAAGGACAAACCCACCCAAATCAAAGCATGGAGCATCAAAAGTCACGCAATAGCTAGACTTCCCCTGAAATTAAAAACAGAACAATGCCAAAGAACACTTGAAAAACAGGAGGACGTGAAAAAATTTACTATCCTGTTAGTTTCTTTCATCTAGCTACTTCATGATTTAGTATATATTCTCTCAAAGTCCAGAAAAAGATCTCCAAAACGTGTTCTAGGCACTTCTATCTTCTAGTTTAGTGAGGAAATAACACTGATATGTGTTATTTCATTTATAATCATATATACATGGGGTTGGCATATTGTAATTAAATCAGCATCATAAATTTTAAAAAGAAAAAATAAGGATTCCTTTTTTTTAACCTGAAACAGGTGGAAATAATGACAAGAAAGAAACCTATTCCAGTTGAAATACTGCACTTGGTTGTAAGACATAACCTTTTTACTCCTCTCTCTATGCATTCATTCTACAAACTTTTAACCTGTGATTAATCATCACATAGTCAATTTTTTTTTCTGTTTAATCCTCAAGTTAATGGAGAAAAAATAATCTGGATCAATAGCACTGTAACAACTTGACAGATACTGCATATATACAATAAGCCAACATGGCAGGTCAAGAATACTTAATCTATTCGTGTCATTTTCTCAGGAAGACTATAAGTTCATGTAAATCACATGTTCACTCCCACTCTAATGACTCCATCTTGCAAATACTCACAGACTCTGTTATTCTTTCTCATGTGATCTATGACAGTGAATAACAGACCTTGGCCAGTTAAGTTAAAGGAAGGGTTTATAGAGTAAAGTAGAGGGTGGAATCCAGTCTACCTGGCTGATATTTTAGGCATGTTGTCTCAGGGGTCTTTGAAAGCAAGGAATAGCTACTTCATCCTACCTAAACTCCTCTTTACCCAAGGCAATCACTTGAGAAAATCTGATCCACCACATTCAGGTTCTTCCATCTTCCCCTGTCTTTCAAGGAGCTCGTGAGTGCCTCAAGAGAGACCCTATCCTGTCAAGTTTTTCTATTCAGTGGAGGACATTGCAGCAACTCCCCACACTACGGATGGGTGATCAGAGGCAGGAGTCAGACCCAGGCTCTACTCAGTCTCCCAATAAGCACTCTGGTAGCACTGGAGCATGGGGTGCTCTGGGAGAGGATATATTCCTTGTCCTAATGACCATGGACCAAGCACAGGAGCCCACCTATGCCTGAGACATGCAAATTTGAACCAGGCTTGTCTGCAGACCACACTGGCCAGCAGCAAGTGTACAGGGCAGATATGGATAATATGATGGCAACCCATGTTTTCCTAGCACTTTTTCCCTCATATTACCTTCTGATTCTTAGGAGCTTTAGAGCCTGAGGTTACCACCTACAGCCTGGCCTTTCAAGTGCTGGGTTAGGAGCTGAGGTGGGCAGGAAAGGCAGATCTATGTCAGAACTGATTTGTGGGAGCAGCAGAGGTTATGCCACACTCATCCCATGTAAAACAGAAAAGTTTGGGGCACTGAATACCTCTACCGCCAGGTACCTCCAGACTTTTCCAGCTGAAGCAAAGCCTCTTTCTTTGATGACAAAACCTGTCATCTTGTTCTGTGCTACACAGGAGGCCAGCCCTGGTGGCACTGAGGGGATGCACAGAGAGGGAGAGCAAAGCCGCTAATTAGCAGTTGTGCTGAACATCCCAGCAGAGAATTTCCTCTTTGCACTGGTCTCTCTCTACAACCCTCACAGCAATCACAAATTCCTCTCTGAAGAAGCCTCCCTTAAAAGCCATATTCAGGAAGAAAGGCTTCATTTTGTTTTTCCTACATTGTTTGTGTTCATAGAAGTTATAAAATCACCGAAGAGGCAAATTGATTCTTCTTCAGATGCAACGAGATCTGTTGCATCTGATACTGTTTATTATTCCCGTCATCGAAAACGGAGAATTTCAGCAGTATCTGATCAAGTTAATTTCTCTTCTCCCTCTTAAATCAGAAACCTTCTTTTCAGGTTTACTGCATTCCTCACTCCAGTTGCTCTATAAATATATATATATTAATCTTATCCATATGAATTTCAGCCCTTCCTAAATATATGGTTTTGACTAGATTTGTATCTGTATCACAGCTATTGCTTATGTCAGTTTAAAAGTTTTCTCTCCACTTAGGCCTGTATTTCCAGTTGTCACAGGAAGAAATTTATGGCTCAATTAGCAAAAGTTTCTCTTCTGGGAGAGTGTCAGACTGCTCAGACATGGTCTGTGGGGAAATCAACAAGAGCCATACTGCACTCCCTCTATCTTACTTGAAATAATTTCTATGTAGATATTGGTGTGATGTTCTTATCCAAAAGAATAGGAGGCCTTAAACTCAATGAAGAAGAGGATCTAGAAAGCAACAGAAAAGGTTTTCTTCTGGCAATACTTTACTCCCAGAAATGGGCAGACAAGGGAAAAAGAGGAGTGGAATTTTGTCTAATATATGCTTGTGATTTTTCTCCTGTAAAATGGAGTTAATTTGCAAAAGGAAACCTCCTCACTTTGCTCATTGCTGCCAGCTCTTCTGGCTTATGGAGATCTGTGACACTGGCTGTTTTCACTGTAGCTTCCACTCCTTGAGGCTGTGTGAGTGAGACTTTCAGCAGTGCAAAGACGCCTTTCTAGATCTCCTTCTAAAGAAGAGAAGCCAGAAACAAGACTCAGGCACAACCTAAGAACCTAGGAGGCCAATAAAATATATGCAATTACTTTCAGGAATATCATGATTCTTTTGCCAGTTTCTGGAATGTTAAAACAAAACGGATGATTTTTAACTTTAAGCTCACAACGTTCCCTATTAATTTCCACATCAACCCCCTTTTAAAACATCTATTGGTTTGGAGGTATTTATATTCCAACTCTTCCCAGCCCTCCAGTTGACTAACGTTGGATTGAGTGTGTGAGACTTAGGTATTGATCTCAAAAGGCTACTGTACACATGAATTGGTTCATGCCTGTAAACATATGCAAACAAATAGCATTATAGTAATGTCTGTTATAGTGGCTAGCAACAAAATATTCAAAATTTTGAATTTTGCCTTCTGTCTGATTTGTGTTACCGTGATGTCCTATATGTTAAGGTACTATGGCAATTTTAAATACTTGCACATGGTAATTATGCTCATGTTAATGTTGACCACTGTGTAATTAACTGAATCACTGAGGTTTGCACAGAATAGTTGAAGATAAAACTTTAGCAAGATAAAAATAAGAGTACAGGAACCGAATTAAGCTAAGAGAAAGAGTAATTATGCAAGACTGAAAAATATTAAATGACTTCTAACATCCTTGATTCTGTTTGAGATCTTTATACTATGCATTAGTATTACTGAAATAAGATCTTGAGAAATCATCAGTGTCTTTCATTCAACCACTGGAAAATAAATCTCCCTTCCTACATCACTAGAAAAGTGTCCTATGTCTTCACTTAACACTTAGAGATATATATCTAAAGAGTAGGGTTAGAGAGAAAGGCCAAGTCTTTTTGAAGAATGTTCAAGATGAATGGCAATGAAGGTTGCTCAGAAATTTTATTCATGTTGGAAAAGTGCCAGCTGCACTCATAGCTAATATTGGAAAAATTAATTGTACTTGCCAAAAGACCCTTTCAAGACAGATGCTTCAATTCCTTTTTAAAATGCAAGATCAAAATATGTATCAGCAGTTGCTTTATTTGGAAACATTGCGAAATGAATCCAAGATTATATTCATGACACAGTAACACAAGGTGAAATTTGGGAACAGATTTGGAGGCTTTATTTACATTAATAAATATAAGCTGTTCTCTCATTAGCTAACATTTAAGAAGAAATACCATACAGTACAATACAATACAATACAATACAATACAATACAATACAATACAATACAAAAAAGTGTATCTTACTTAAGGGAGAAAAAACTCTCCAATAAATATTAAAGATTCCAAGGACTCTTAACTTGCCATTGATTCTATGTAATAACTGTATGACTTGAACATAATAATGCACTGTTGTATATCTCACAGCAGGAAAGTAGGATCAGTCATCAGTGCCAAAAGGCAAGGGAGAGGCTCAGAGGCTGACACAGCTAAGATCTGAAGTAGGTAAGGACAGTGACTGTACCTACTCTCAAGCGTGATGTGGTGTAGCAGCAACCAAAAATAAGCAAGGGAGAAGTGGGTGATCCAGTTTTCTATTACTGATCCAATTCCATGTTACTAAAACTAGCATTTATACTTTTTTTTTAGTTTTGTGTCCTACGAATGTGATTACAAAGAGCTTCGTAGATTTCCTGATGCATGATTAGTATTCCTCCCACTCATAGAGTTAAATAAATTCTTTTCCACTTCTGAAGATAAAGTGTGATATATAATATATGACTGGGAATCAATGGCCATATCTACTGTACATATAGAGCTGGACATTGGCCAAATATTCCAGACACAAGTCTGGTTCCCAGAGAGTATTTGCCTTAAGGAGTGGTATCTGAAAATGTTTTCAACTGCCCTCTGCCTTTGATGCCTCTCTCCTCAGTGTTTCTACTCTGAGGTGGTTCTTAGTACTTTTCCGAATAAATTTTCTCTGTCTATTTCCTGGCATCCACTTTGGATAGCTGATTTTTATTGCCATTCTTTGGACACTGAGGTAAATGTTTTAATAGCAATTAAACAATGCCGCAGCCCCCGAGGCACTGAGGGTAGCTTGATGCGTGTGTCTTTAGCAGCGGCCTCCCGCAAAGAGCAGTGTGGGGTGAGTGCAAGAGTACAGACATGTAGAAAAGCCAATTAGTAGTTTTGCATCAGCTAATATAGGAGCCATGCTGGGGACTGCTTGATTCATCCAACTCAAGCAGCAGATCTTACATTCCCGCTAGCCTGAAATCAGGATGTCACAAACTGCTGGTGGCAAGAGAGCCCTCTGGGGCAGTGAAGGACAGCATTGACATCTGGCTAACAGAAAAGGTCTAGAAAAAATAAGTTCATATAAAAGTAGTTAAGAAAAACCTGTCCTTCAAGGTTGTATTTCTCAATATAGGAAGCAGACCTCACTGGTAAGACACTATAAAGAGCAAGGGATGCGTAAAGCATGAAGATTGAAATTAGATATGCACTAAATGTTGGTACAGGGTTAAGTTTAATAGGATGGGTCTTTAATCTAGCAGGAAGAAAAGCTATATTAAGCATAAATGTCTAGAAGCTGAATGTTGAAAAAATTGTTTTTAGAAACAAGACTCTGAACTGCCAGGGTGATTAGCTACTAAATAACTTGCCTAAGAACGAAAAAATTTCAGTAGACTTTCTGTTTTCCTAAAAGACAGGACTTCAAGACAGACTTCTGAGCACAATACAGAAATTAATGAGCAGGCTTTTCTGGCAAGTGCTATGTGTCATGGAAAAGGTCATACCAGCTGATCATTATTACAAATCCTCAAATCCTCCCCATTTACTCTATCACCAAGTGTGCCCAAGAATTCAACAAGGTTGTCACAGGGGCACAGGAAAACACCCAAAGTCCCTATTATTCCTTTTGAGCTGATCTCACTGCAGCTTTAAATCTAAGATGAGATTAATTGAAAGCTTCACATGTTTTTGAACTAGCACAGGCCTATTTTCAAGCAAACCTCAGTTATACAGATAGATTTGCCAAACATGTATGTTCACCTTCTTTGACACAAAATTAGGTTATGGTTTCCTGTTGCAGAATAAGCTCTTTTTGACATTGCAGTAGACTGTAATTTACAAAAGAAATCACGAGTACTACTAAGTCATGAGCCACAAATATTTTCTCTTTCTAATCTGTTCATTTTTTTTCTCTTTCAGGAAGGTCCTTACATGTTTATCTAACTTTAAGCATATGGGCAGATCTATTTCAAGTCACATTATGTAAAACTTGCTGAACTGGGGGATAGGAAAAGGCAAAGCTCTCAGCCATTGCTCTCCTTCCAATCTATTACCTTCTAAGATGAGCTAATAGATCCCCTCTGTTTACAGAAATTACACACATGACAATTGATTTATTCTCATGTTCTGTGTTTTCAGCTGACAGAAAACTGTGTCTTCACAGTGTGCCTTCCATCACGCAGCAACAGAGAGAATGAATAGTGTCATTGGGTCCCTATCCTGCTGCTGAATGCAGCAGGGTGTATTGACTTTGAGTAGGGAGTATCTGCATGGGCTCATGGTTATTTGCGTTTTATCTTTCTGAAATTCCAGCTTATTTCAAATTTTATTTTGAACTTATGCTTTTGATAGATTCAAAGA
>JAVCKT010017470.1:0-25505 GCA_032273925.1 Rhynchotus rufescens
AGCAAGAAATCATGCAACCTATAAATGTTATGCTGAGATCATTGACATTGCCTGATACACACTGATCATACACCTATTCAGAGGACATCGGAGCTGCTTATCAGTGGTTTATTAAGCTGGGAAAAGCCTCTTTTGGATACACCATGGGAAGGGGTCTTGATGTAACACTGGAGACGTGGATTGTGACTTCTCAGCCATGCTCAGATCTCTGCAATGACTAATGAAGCTGGAAGCAACGTCTAGTCTGATAAGGTGATTTGGCAGAGTAGTTGTTATGCTCTAATAGCTATTAGATGATGACTTTATAGTTTAGGCTGACTGGATATGGTTGTCTTCATTTCTCTACAGGATTCTTGAGATAAAAACTCTTCTATCTTATGGCAACTTTCTTCTCTCTGTATTCTATCAGTAGATAATAAACAAACAGGCCATAACAATAGTTACAGTCTTGAAATATGTGTTTGTTTTTTTCCAAAGACACTTTCATAGCATTTATAAAAGGGAGTTCAGGTAGCCCTGATTCTTTTGTTTTAACTGCTATCTGATTTTCTTAGATGGTGAATCATTATCAGAATTTCCAGCTTGTATAAAGCCACATCACGTGCCATGGTTGGTGTGCATTGCACAACTTGAGGCACAGGCAAGATAGAATAATGAGTCTTTCGATGTTGCTTGAAAAATGAAAACTTGCACTGCCAAATTCTACAGGAGGAGTGTTCAAATTTTGGAAGTTCACAAGTCTGCATTAATCTTTAGAGCTCCAGCGTGACCAGTCAAGACTCTTTGGCTAGTGTTCTATTACTCTTTTTCAATAGATGTTCATTTACCATGTACCTGATTCTGCCCTGCTAATACATGTTGCATGAAGTTTCATGTTTCCCTCGTGCACCAATTTTTGCATACGCTCTACAGAATACTAAATTAGAATTGTGTTTTAGATATTGCTTAAGGTATCACAGTCAGAAGGAGATTCAAACCTTCACGACCTTTTAATAGCAGCTTGGGATGTCCCTGTGACTTGAAGAGCATAGATTTGATCCAAAATTCAGAACTAGTAGGACCTCTTTGTTCTTGTAGGGGTATGAATAGTGTAAATCTCTGAATTTAACAAAATAAAACACACCAACTACTGATAATCTGTTTTACTAAAGGTTGGTTGGTTGTGGTTATTAAAGAAAAAAATGTTAATGTATAAGCATGAGAGAAATCCTAATGTGATACTAGAATAACAATTTTTCACTACAATATAGCTCATTTTAAAAAAAACCCACATTATTTAGTCCAGTTATTGAACTCAAAATTGTTTGAGTTTAAAGGGCTGGGTAACTGTAGTGCTTATAAGCTAAGACACTTCTTTGAACATGCTTAGCTGTGAAATACTAGTGTGGATGTTTAATTCCGGCATCTCAGTAAGCTGCAGATTTGTTTGCAGCCGTTGAATGAACCTCTGATGTTTTTGTATCTTAAATCATAATCATTACCATATTTATTTATTTCTAACTTTTCAAGTGAGAAACTTTTTCAGCCTTTTACAGAGTAGGCAAGAGAGAAATTCCACCACAAATATCTCTGCTTTTTCTTCCAGAAACGCAGGAACCAAAGTAGTACAGAATTATATTGCCGTGAGATCTAAACCTTACTCAATTTGATCTTAAACCAGTGACTGCTTTAAGACACCATGAATCAGTATCACAGGCAGCAACACCTATACGGTTACACTGAGAAGTTCTCATCACAGGCTTCGGGAGTGATTTGTATCAGGCTTCAGTAACTCAGGTGATGCTATAGCTTAAGAGGGTGACAGCTTAATTCATTTGAAGGATGTTTTCAAGGAGGAGCTTTTTTTAAAAAAAACTATTAATTTTTTGTCCTTTTTTGTGTTTCTGTGATTTTTTTCTTTAAAGCCTCTTTGTAAGTAACTGAGGCAACACAGTCCAACAGCCAGTGTGTCACAAGCCTAGATCCTATACAAAAATTAAAAAGAAATAAATCTGAGCAAATGATGAAATGCAAAAGAAGCCTCAGACGGGTGTGTGACAACATAAAGATTTTTTTGGCAATGTATGAGATGCACACGTACAACTGAATTATGCAGGTCACCCCAAATGAGTTGCAATAAAAGCTTTATACCCATATGAACACACCTATTTATAGAGGCAGCTCTTTATCTAAATATAAAGCCCCCAGTCATGTCTAGACCAACATTAGAGCTGTGCTCATGTTCGAAGTGGGGGTTCAGAAGAGAGAGTATAAGCTCTACTGATCTTCTAGTGGCTAGATATTTTACTTAGCATCCAAACTTTGTGAAGGGGTTATGTGTATGAATGTCACAGGACGTTGAGCTGCTCGAGACATCTTTTCTTTGTCCTTTTTAAGTGTCAGAAGTATGTCTGGTGGATGTGACCTAAAGCTAAATATTCTTCAGCATGTGTTTAAAGCTCTGAGAATGTATCAGTGGGTGGATGGATGCATAGATCAGTAAATGACTTTCATTGCTAACTATTTTCAGCAGTTGAGTTTTAATGAGTCTTTCAACTGTTGCTGCTGTGTTTAATCTGCTCGCGTAACTCAGTGTTCAGCATTAAAGAAGCTTTCTAGGACGTTAATGTTGTCATGATTACAGAAGAGGTTAGTTTGATTGTGTTCTGCACAGACCTTGTATTAAGAGTTCCTGTTTAATTGAGAAATATATGCTATGCATACAGATAATTAGGATAGATGAGTGTGTGTAGTGTTTGGATATGCACTTCCAAATATACAATTGCTATATTAAGGTAAATAACTTGGAGTCGATGAAGTTACAAACAGAGGTCCTGATTCTGCAGCAGTGGTCTTGCTGTGTCATGTCCTATACTTGTCAGTGGGTTCTCCTTTTGGATTTGTGATTTAATATGTATGGATAGACAGTGGAGTAGAATGAAAATGATCAGAAAAAGTGGTTTCTCCCCCACTCTCCCCTTTTTTCTTCTCTTGTTACCATGACAGTTGTTTAGTTTACTTGATAGATTGCCTAATATCTCTGTTAAATAAGCACAGACCAGCCACTCTTACAGGTGGGGAATACTAAAAATGTGTAGCATGCCAGTGTGAAGAAAATACATTTTCTGAGAGATTTTTTGGTAAGTGTACTAAAAAACCAGGAGCTCTGATCAAATGCCAGCACTTACATCAGTCCTCTTCGTAATCTTTCTTGCTGATCTGTGACTTTGACCTTGTGTTTGTATGTCAATTCTATTTTAGGGATGCACAAACCAAGTTCAGTTTAATAGGATTTATACTACAGCTTCATTGGATGCCTCGGTCTAGTATAAAAGTTAAAATTTGAATAATCATTCTGTTTATGAGTATCTTTTTCTGAGATTGCAGAGGGCTTGTACACAGTGGCAGATTTTTTTTTAGTTGTATTTAAAAGGTCCCTCTCTAGAAAAGGCATCTTTATCTTATGATGAACCCCTAAATTCTGTACAGACATTTCGCCTAGAGGTGGAGTCTCCTCGTAGTGAGAGAACCTCACAGGTAGCGATGCTCCTGCTTCTTTAATCTGACAATTTGGCAAGTGCAGTTTGGCAGGGCAAGGACTAGGCCCTGCTCTGTCCTTCACCACCACGATCACTCTAGGCATGCCTTTCCACATGGAAGACTGCTCTGCTTTCAGATCTAGGTGAAAACAGCCTGTCAACATCTTTATTTTTATTTTTGCTGTGATCAGGTCCTCAGTCCTACTTGCTACTTAGGTCCATTCTGTGCGAGTACTAGTGTTGATGCAAGGAAGGTGGCAGGAGCAAGCAGCCGAACACTGGCAGAAGAAGTCAAGGCTGCACTTTTTGGCAACATCTTTAATTGTAAAGGAGATGAAAATTCCCGTGGAACCACGTTCTTAAATGTGCTTAAACGTGTGGCTTCTGAGCTAATTCATTGTTCTGTTTATTAATAGAGACCTCATCAACAGCCCGTGCTGTTCCCAGATAGAGGTGGGACTCCATGGGCCCTAAGCCCTTCAGACTGTTTCACTGGTACCACTTCTGCTTACCAGAGATCTTGGGTATGAGCTTAATTTTGGACATACAGTAGCACGAACACATACTTTAAGTGTGTTTTGTGTAACTTACGCTTATAAAGACTTGGTGAAATTCTTGGTTGGGTGGACAGTGTGGAAGATGACCCTAAATTAGTTAATGCTTTTGTGGTGGCAATATGGAATGCAACTTATTTTTAATAGGTCTTCCAATTTGGGGCAGCGTTCTTCTATGTAGAAAATTACATACTTTCTTCACAGATCAATAGCACATCTGTGATGTTTTGTTTTATATAGTTTCTAAATGGCTATGAGTACCTGTTTCAACTTACTTGACACTAATGGAACAAGCAATAATGATAAATAGCCTTTTCTTGCTATTTTGCAATTATTTTGTTCGTGCAGCATTCATGAAAGACAGATATAAAACATATTAGTAAGAGCTGTTTTCCACAACTTTGTGACAGCATATCATCTTTCTGCTTAAAATGCTTGTCATCTTTATCAACATAAAATTTGAGAAATTACTTCAAAGTGTGTGTCCTTGTCTTGAACGTTTAGGGTAGTTAAATACTTCTTTCTCCCAGCCATCCACTGTTCCTACCATCATGACTTTGTGGCAGTGAATATAGAATAAGTCTTGTCTTTATTTTTTTTCATTAAGTCAGTATTTTAGTCATTCTCATTTGACTTATGGCTGAAGTTGAGCTGCAGCCCGATTCCTAGTGTTTGAGACTCCTAGTGTTTGAGACTATTATTAACCAACTAAGTCCTTCTTTGTTGTATATACCTATATAACTTTAGAAGGCTTTTAATTTTTTTCTTGGGGACTTATGTTGTGAATGCTTTTAGATTAATTGTAATACAATGGTAAGTTGCTGAACTTTACTGAGTGTTGTTAGTTTTTTCTCCCATGCTTTGCTAATGGCACAGTTTTAATTTTACTTGCTACTAATTTAATTGCTGTTTTGGAAACAAAACAAAACAAAACAAAACCCCAGTTTGTCATTGTGTCATTGTTAATGAACTAGTAGAGTCTTCTTGCTAATGTAGATTTTTCCTTTCCTACTTAAGTAAAATTATGAGAGTCTTTTTATGTCCTTAGGCTTTTGAAACCTGATCTGAAATAGGCTTATGTCCCCCGAAATGGAGACTTATTTTGTCCTCCCTCTCACTAAAACCCAATCAATTGTCTGGATCATTAAAACAGTTTCCTCTCCCTCCCCCACATATCACTGTGTATTTTATAAGACTGCGTCATTCTATACTTCACGAGGCTATGGAATTAATCCGCTTCTGCCTTCTGTTAGTTGAAACTTGTTCTATTGAAAGTATGTGACTCAAATTCAAAACTAATCATGAGACGGTAGGTAGTAGAGCACAACTCTGGTCAATAGAAGTTGTTTATTTTAGTTAGTGCTGTGCTGTAGCTTTGCCTTTGTGCAACCAAATCCTGGTTAAAATAACATGAAATTATTTCTCATATGACAGGTCACTGAACCTATAAAGTTAAAATCCAGCAACACCCACGATACTACTGAGAAATACGCAGTTTTATTGAAGTGCTGTGGAGATTTGGCCATATCTTTAGATCTGTCCAACAAGTAGAAGGTCAGAGTTGTGTGGAAACGCATTATCTGCATGTATTGATCATAACTCAGAAAAATGACTGTTGTGAGGAGAACATCGATTTCTTCACTGTATTTTAATCAGGTTCCATTCCTGAGGAGCTGACATACAGTTAAATGCTTAGTCAGTGATTTTTTTTATTTATTTATTTTCCTCCGGGTTTTGGAGGGAGTGGAAATCTATTTGTACACTTTTTGTTTTGACTTTTAATGTAAGTGGTTTGCAAATGTTGGAAAGATGCCTCCACTCTCCACTTCTTTGTACCTACTAGTCTATTTTTTTTATTAGAATTTGCTTGTTTTCCACCACCCAAATATGGGGAAAAAAAAAAGATCTTGGCATGTATTTTTGAGCTTATTTGCCTTTGGCTCCTTGAATAAGAAGGCTCGATTAAGGAAGGTCCTTGTGCTGCTTGTATTTCTGGTCTTTGACTACCACACTACCAAAGATGCTGCTCTTTCAGGGGGGGAGTTGGGGCAGGGGTCACTGCTCTGTCTCACCCTCTCCCCTCTCCCTCCTTCACCCTTTCTGTTTCCACAGCAGACCAGTGAGTCCTCACTTGTAGGGGAGATTTTAGGTAACAAAGACTAATTTCCTTCACAGGTGGCATTTGTGGCTTGAGAATTTGTTTCCTTTGGTGCTAGAACTGGCGGAGTTGGCAGAGAAAGCCGAGAGTTTCTAAGCTGGCTGAACTCTCACTAGCAGAGCCTGCTGGATGAGCACACTTAGAGATGATCCTTGCAGTACGGTTGCAGCACCCAACAGAGCCGTCCTCCAGGGGGATTTGGGAACAAACACCACCTGTGGGTGGGTCTGCAGAGGGACTGACGACAGTTTGTGTGAACCGCTTGTCTGCAGAGCTGCATGGCAGCCTGCCCTGAGTGGGATCCCACAGGGCACCTCGGAGGCCTCCCCGCTGCGCGGCCAGGCCAGGCCTGCGGCGGTGCCCCGGCTGCCTTGGCTCTCGCCTGCGGCACCAACCAAGAAGCACCGTTCTCAGGTTGCCCTCGCTTGCTGTCCTGGCAGAGACCTGGGCCAGGGTTAAACAGACGCTCCTTCTCAGAAAGCTCTGCCCTGGCTTTTGGTTAAAACCTGTAGCCGGTGCTGTTCAGACATTAGGTCTTTCGTGTGAGGCCTCCAAACCGCCTCCCAGTGTGAGGAGTTGGGCCCTCAGCTCTCTCCTCATGCACCCACAGCACCCCCTCTGCTTGGTCACCTCCCTGAAAGGGCATCTGCTTAAACACAGAAATCTTTCTGACATTTCCTCACCTCATTGGAACAGACAGCGGGAATATTATATTCCCCCGTGATAAATTACACATCGTCCCAGAGCTGGTACGGCCTGGCCTGGGTGAGTCACGGATTCCAGGGCTGGGAGAATCCCTTGTGAAGGCAGGGGACGGAGAGCACCGAGATTAGATGTCTGGCTCCCGCTTTGCACACCAGACATGGAGCATGCGTGGACAGTCTCCTGCATTAATTAGCATTTACATTTAATGCAACTGTCCTTAAAACAAAGTCCCACATAAATCTAAAGGGCCTTTTTTTTTTTTTTCTTCTTTGCTTGGTTGTACAGTCCTATAGTGTGCCATAGCTTAGCAGAAAAAAAAAAAAATCCTCTGTCTGCTGTGCTCTTGGTTCTGTGTCCATGTTACTTTTATGTAGCGAGGAGCGTTCTCTTACCTGGATTTGATCCAAACGGTTGATTTGGCCTCTCTTCTTGAGCTAGTGTCAACTATTAACAGATTTTTTCTGCAGTATTTTTCAAGACTGTGCTGTCTATACTGCTAAAACCATCAGAAGGTTTGAGTTGGTTTTGGTCTCTTCCACCTTTTGCCCCCAAACACCGGGTGAGAAAACCTGTCCTGTTCTTAGGGAAAAGACCTTTTCTCTCCATTTACCTGTGCAGAAATTTACCGGAGCCATTGAGCTACTGCCCTTGCTACCCTGCCCTTACCCAGAGGGGATATTTAGAGTGGATGAGGATCCGGTATCCCACAGGAAGATGGCATCAGCAGGGAGGAATCGCCCCCATGCCCGGCATGGGGCTCCTGATCCCTCACAGGGTGGAGACATGGAAGCCCCTTGGGAATCCTGATGGTGACAGCAGCAGCAGCAGGGGCTCCCCGTTGCTGCAATGTGATTCCCTGGGAGGCCCTTCTGAAAGTAACAGGCTCTCCTTTCCCTGCTTGCAATGTTCTCTGGAGTCGGCCACTGAGCCTGATGAATGAGAGAATTAGATGTCACTCTCCTAGGAAGAAGCTTAGCTCTGCCTTCTCGAAGCAACATCTTATGACTGTAGGAAGGAATGAATTTGATATTTATTAACTTATTTTAAAGAAGACCACTTGAGTACCAAGTTCTTTAGACGTGTAACTGTACGAGAGTTCACTTATTGCTAAGTATTGCTCCACAATCTGGTCACTTTTTTTTTTCTTTATTGTTTTCGGATTTCATTTGTGAAGGGAACCTTCAAAATGTCTTGACAGCCTGAAGCAAAACTGTGAAGAGGTCTCAGCTGCTCAATTCATCTCAATAGATTTCTGACACAGAGCGTGGATTTAGCAAAGCACTTAAATGCTTGATTCTCCTAAAGCATGTGCTTAAGTGCTGCTCAAGTACCTGCACGTTGCTGCAGCTCCCTGGCTGTGCTTCAGTGGGCTGTTGAATCAGGCCTGTTTTGAGAACCTGAGTAAAAAGAGTTGACTAACACACTTACCCCTCTGTTGTGAATGCATCCTGCCTGCCTGCCAGAATCAAAGAAGCACAAATTGAGTTTAATAGCAAAATAAATCATTCTGGGACAGCTACTCTCATTTTCTGTACTCACGTTTACTTCGCTGAAAGATTGTGCAGCAATTTCCAGGGCATCTAGGAATTCTTTTGTAGAACTTAATTTCATTGTACTCTGCAGTCTTTCACTGTAGATAGCTATAAGGACAGGGAATCATTGAAAAATCTGTTTTAGGTTCTACCTCAGTGCTGTTACTGAAGCAGTTGGGCAACTTGCAGTCTTTAATATATTTATCCGCAATTATCTCTCAGAAGTTTGCAGCTATTATTACTCCACTTGGGAATGTGGCATATACAGAAAAGTAAAACCAGAAGTCAGCCAGTCTGCAGCACAGCAGGTAATTGGACTGCTAAATCCCATACTGGTGCTGTAATCACTGCACAGTATTTTTCAAATCTATAATAATTAAAATGACTGACTAAACTACTGGTTGATGTGGTGGGATCTAGCCACTACAATTGGGAATAAAAGAGTGGGAAGGTGGTGAGCCAGTGAGAGACCTTTGTGAAGTCTTACAGTAGATTTTAATTATTTGGAAACTGTTTATTAAAAAAAAAAACCCTTAATTTCATGCACTGGTTTTATTTCTAGCACTACAAATTCATGTTTTGATTCATTTCCATTTTTAAAAATAAATCATAAAGAAATAGAATAGTTTAATTGTGTCAGAAAAGAACTCTGGAATGCAATTAATAAAGATGCTCCGTGTATATACATGTGTGCGCATCTAACTATATAACTCATTCTAACAGTATCTAGTTTGGATACTGTCTATTTCAGTAGGTGCTCATGTGTGGGATCTTCCAGCCATTACTGATTTCTAGAATGAATGCCTGAATTGTTTACACAAGAGCTTCTGTGTGATCTTGAATAAAACCTATGGAAGACATAGAACCTCTTCTTACATATGTACATTGCAACATTAATACTTTTTGGTAACTAGAGCATCTTTTAAGTTTATTATAGCCATTCTAATAAAATGCTTGTGATTGCCAAGGATGCCTGTAGTTTGCAAACATGCCAGCTCTAGCACTAAGTTGCAAAAACGGTAAACGTTATTAATATTTTGGACATAAACTTTTTTCTTTTTTTTTTTTCAGTTCAGGGTACTTGCTAATACTCTCTTCTCTCTGACCACTGTTTCTTCCCAAGCCCTTTTGAAAAAGACGAGGTCCCATTCCCACTGTACACTTTGCTGTGGGAACATCTCCCCAGGCTGCAGCGCTTGTGTTGCTTTTGGCTAAGTAAACTTGACTCTATTAGCTATAATCTGTGTGTGTTCATGCAGATATGGAGAAGAGCTGCTGGGAAAGGAGCATTTATTTAATTGTTAAGATACAAAACTCTCTAGAGATGAGGCAACAACTGATAGTATGTATGCAGTAGTTAAATCTGATATGCTTTCTCAGCCATCTAATCTATGCATTTCTTTTATTATAGTAGTTAAATATGCTTTTTAGGTCGAGGCATTCACAGATACTAGAGGATGACAATTAGAGTTTCATTGCACCAAGATTGCATCAGGTTTTTTTTCTGTCCTATAGGAGCTGAATTGCTGAAGGGCTTCTCCATTCACTTCTACCTTGGTTCTTTACTGTCTTTTTCTCTTTGCTCGGTTACTCGATTCTGGTCATTTCTGGAATCTTATGTAATAGCAAAAATAGTTAAGAACACTTTCATGGCTCCTGGGACGTTCTCTGGTAATGTCGGTAATGTCTATGTGCTATAGAAAAAAAAGGTTGTTAAATGACTATTAACAGCTGCACACTTCATTTCCAGAGCTGTTGATGTTTCCGTATAAGCATGTCTTAGATCAGTTAAGGCTGATATAAAGAGTGTACTGGGTTCAAAACTCACTGGAAAAGCACACTTTGATATTTGATACCTGGCTTCCTGTCACAAGAAAGGTGTGGATTTTTAGGGGGTTTTGAGACATAATTTCAGTTCTTGACAGATGACTTCATTGCATTTTTCTATTGTACATTAGGTCATGCAGGGTTTCATAACACAGTAATAACTGATGCAGCACTGGATCATGGCAACCTTTTTAAATAGATTAAAAGAATATTCCTTATTCCATATACATTATGTGCTTTTTAAATGTAATTCTCTTTATTAAAGGTTCCCTTGGATCAGTTCTGCAAAATCACTAATTTCAATTTTCCAAGCACCAAGTAATTTACCAAAAAAAAAAAAAAAAAAGTGGTAAAACACTTCTTAGAATAGGTCCTGAGTGTAAACTAATCTGTCTCCAAGTGTCATCTCTTGAGGCAGACTTGCTTAGTACCTGAGGGATTTGCATAAATGCATTGTCTTTTTTTAATTACCTAGAGCTATAAAAAAAAAAAAAAAACTTACTAAATATTGGCTTAACTCACAGGGCATTTGCTCAGGGATTTAACTTAAAGGTGACCTGTAAGGTTTTCTTTCCCAGCTAATAAATACACATTAAAGTATCTACCATTTTTTTTCTCTTAAAACACAAGGTATTGACTGCCAATTTCTCTTTCTTTATTTATCTTTTTTTTAAAGAAGAGTGTGCTGTGAGCTTCGTTCCCCTTTGAAATATGAAAAATGTGACTAGCTAAATATATTTTTCCAATATAAAGTTCATTCCCAACTGTTCAAAACAGTAAGCGTAGCTGCATTAATGCTGCATTTGTTGGATACTTGGGATTCCTGATGTATTCTTCAGAACCTTCCCCACATACATGTAGAATGTGGAAAATGGCCTGTGTGGGGGGGAACGTAGGAATGCTGGTAGAGTGTGTAGGGATGCACAAGGAAGGCTAAAGCCCATTTGGAATTAAATATGGGAGCAGCTGTCAAGGAGAAGAAGGACTTCTTCAAAGACATCAGTAGCAAAAGGAAGGCTAGGGAAAATGTGTGTCTGCTGCTGAGTAGGGTGGGTTCCCTGGTGATGAAAGGTGCAGAGAAAGCAGAGTTGCTGAATGCTGCCTTTGCTTCAGTCTTTGCTGCTGGAGCCAGCCCGCAGCAATCCCAAACCCTGGAGACAAGAGGGGAAGTCTAGAGAAAGGAGGGAAAGGAGGAATCAAGGAGGACTGGGTTAGAGATCATTTAGGCAGACTTGACACCCATGGATTCACATCCATAATGGGATGTACCCATGAGTGCAGTGGGAGCTGGCAGAGGCTATTACTAGGCCACTCACCATCGTCTTTTAAAGATCACAGAGAGCAGGAGAGGTGTCTGAGGACTGGAAGAAAGCCACTGTCACTCCAGTCTTCAGAAGAGGGCAAGAAGGAGGACCCACTAAACAACAAGCCAGCACCACCTCCATCCCAGAAAAGTGATGGAACAACTTACCCTGGATGTCATCTCTAAGCATGTAGAGGACAGGATGATGATCAGAGTAGTCAGCATAGATTCACCAAGGGGAAATCACACTTAACCAATCTGATAGTCTTCTCTGGTGGAAAGATCATCTGGGTAGATGAGGAGAGAGCGGTGAATGTTGACTACCTTGACTTCAGTAGGATTTTTGACATTGTCTCCCATAACATCATCATAGTCAAGCTCAGGAAGTGTGGGTTGGATGAGAGGACAGTGACATGGATTGAGAACAGGTTGAATGGCAGAGCTCTAAGAGTTCTGATCAGTGATGTTGAGTCTAATTAGAGGTCTGTAGCTAGCAGTTTTCTTCAGGGGTCAGTACTGCGTCCAGTACTGCTCAACTTATCCATCAGTGACTTGGATGAAGAGAGGATGATACAAAACTAGGAGGGGTGGCTGATGCTCCAGAGGGCTGTGCTGCCATCCAGAGGGACCTGGACAGGCAGGAGAGATGGGCAGAGGGAAATCTCCAGAAGTTTAACAAAGGCAAGTGCTGAGTCTCGCACCTAGGAAGAAATGACTCCATGAACCAGAGCAGACTGGGGCTTGACCTCCTGGGAAACAGCACTGCAGGGAAGATACTGGCAGATTTGGTGGACAAGTTGATTAGGAGCCAGCGATGTGCCTGTGTGGCCAAGAAGGCCAGTGGTGTCCTGGGGTGCATCAAGAAGAGCGTCAGCTGCAGGTCAAGGGAGCCCCTCTACTCAGCCCTGGTGAGGCCACCCTTGGAGTGCTGTGTCCAGTGCTGGGCTCCCCAGTACAAGGGAGTCCAGCACAGGGCTGCAAAGGTGACTAGGGGCCTGGAACATCTCTCATAGGAGGAGTGGCTGAGAGAGCTGGGCCTGTTTAGCCTAGAGAAGACCAAGAGGGGAACTTATCAATGTGTACAAATATCTTAGAGGAGGATGTCAAGAAGTTGGGGCCAGATTCTTTTCAGTGCTGGCCAGCGACAGGACAAGAGGCAACAGCCACAGACTGAAGCACAGGAAGTTCCACCTGAATTTGAAGAAGATTTTAAGCGTGAGGGTGACACAACCCTGGAATACATTGTCTGTAGAGACTGTGGAGTCTCCTTCTCTGGAGATATTGAAAACCCACCTGGACACAGTCCTGTGCAACATACTCTAGGATAGTTAGACAAGATGATGACCACAGCTCCTGTCCAACCTCAACCCTTCCATGATTCATTCTGTAGTTTTTTCCCAGGGATTCATTATTTCTGACTTCAGTAATTTAGGCCTAAAACTTTACAAAAGTCCAGTAAGAGGCACATGGGACTTTGAAGCAGCAGTAATATCGTAGATATGTTCAACTTGGATGAATCCAAGTTTAATTTGTAATCATACCTTTGTATAAACACTGCAACTTCTGCAAGAAAAGAGGAGGACTGAGATTCTAGTTACTAGCTTGGAACTTTTCATTTGATGCTTAGATATACGGGCATGCACACTTTGCAGTACAATGCATTGCTAGTATTTCAATTCTGCTTTGAAATAACTCAATATTTAAAATTTCTGTATATGACAAATATAGTAAAGGAATATTTGTGTAGGCCATATATATGGTATGTAACATTATGTTTTTTTAAGTTGTTCTTCTGATTGACTTTTTGGAACTAATTTTTTTTGACTTTTTGATGCTTGCAGTTTTTGAATTAAAAATTGGCCTCAGAGAAATCCATAAATATTAATTTACTTTAAGGAGACAATGATTCCACCTGCATCATTTAAAATGTCTAGCCTTTCAGTGTTCTTATAGTCTCTGAAAGAGAATTGCAGAGCTATAGATGTTGAAAGATTACTTTGTTCCTATTGAATATTTATGCTAGTTTAGGACTGAATGAGAGGAGGACTAGGCATGTGTGATATAATGATCTCAATATTGAACTGTGTTGACTGTCTGCACTGTGTTCATGCTGTCATTGACAAGTGTAATACAACTAAGAGATGCATCTTACGTGTCTCTGGTAAAAGTGCCATTGTTGTCCTTCTTAAAAATGGATTTTTTTATAGCCTACAGCCTCATCCAAGGAAGTATTGAATAGAGATGTTCTGCAAGAGAGCCACTTTGGAAATAGCTGTGAATGGTTTTTGTTGCACTGTTAATACACATCATACATAGAAAAATACAGAAGTCAAAGTCCTCACATCACCAAAGATGTACCAGGAAGGCCCTCATAAGCAGCCTTTACTCCATTTCTGTTACGCATCCTTTCTAGTGGCTTGGGATCTTTGGGAGTTGTAAGGGTAACAGATTTTCTTCCTGTTGTGCCAATGGACTAGATTTTGCATTAGTGCTCGTTAATGCTGGGCAGTAGGATATATTTGTTTCTGCTTTTAGGCATACCATCTTACCTATCAAACAAGAACAAGGCTCTATCTACTGATCCTTGCAACAGATTCAGTATAAAGCTAAACACCAACATTATGCCTATCTTTATTAATTCTCTTCTAGAGTGGCAATCTTCATGCCATGTGTGTTTATGCAATAAGTAGAAAGGTTGATGCAACTGTCAAGTAAAATGCAATATAACTGCATTTTTGGGGGGCATGGAAGTGTAAAGCAGGGAAGAGTTTGAGCAGTTTTTAAAGTGCTTTGAGTTTTACAGTCATGGTCACTGCTCCTCATTTTACACTGTAGGGTAGAGAGAGGCAATAAACCCTTTGGGAGCTATCCTTATGATAGTTTTCTTTGGGTTAAGTGTTTTTATAAAATTTTCTGTCTCTCATTTTCATCAAGCTTTTCAGCTTGTTTTGACTAAGCAGCTTGCATCACTTTGTTTTTAGTTTCTTCTGGGATATTTTTGCTTATATGTCCTGAATCTGAAGAGAATCAGAAAACTTCTTGTCTAAGAAAATATGTTCAAAATACCTTGTGCAATTTCTGTAGATCTTACCGTAAATCTTCTTTCATGACCACTTTTTTTTTTCTATTTTTTACATAGGAATTTATGTGCTGATGGAGATGGAAAAAGATGAAAGAAAGGCTGGTTTCCTGGAGAAAGGTGAAGAAGACAAATTTTTAGTGGAACTTTATTACCTTGGAACCATGTTCTGAGTGCTCCTCCTAGACATCTTTCATAAATGGTCGCTATGTCAACAGAGCGATATGATTGAAATTTTTTTCATCAGACAATATTTGCTGGAAGAAACCTGCTTTGAATATAACACTTTGCATTGTTTCAGTTTGTGAAAAAGCTATAGACTTCTACATGGTATTTATTAATTCTGCATCTCAGTTGAGCTAAAGCAATCTAGTCTTTGAAGTGAATAGAAACAGAGCCCTCTTGGATACTCTTATTGAACATGACTCATGGAGAAGAGCTTGGCTCTGAGATGCACCAGGATTCTGTTGTTCTAACTTACCTAGAGGGATTACTAATGCATCAAGCAGCAGGAGGCTCAGGTACTGCCGTCGACAAAAAGTCCACTGGGCATAGTGGAGAGGATCCAAACTTTAAGCTCTCTGGAAATATATTTCCCAGCTGTCAAAGTAATGGTCAAGTTCTTAACACAAATACATATCAGGGATCTGGCATGCTGCATCTCAAAAAAGCAAGACTGTTGCAGTCTTCTGAAGACTGGAACGCAGCGAAGAGAAGGCGGTTGTCTGATTCCATTGTGGATTTAAATGGGAAGAAGGAAGCTTTATTAGCTGGCATGGTTGAAAATGTGCCTAAAGGCAAACAGGATAGCACATTACTTGCCTCTTTGCTTCAATCATTCAGCTCTAGGCTGCAGAGCGTTGCGCTGTCACAACAGATTAGGCAGAGCCTTAAGGAGCAAGGGTATTCCCTTAGCCATGATTCGTTACAAGTGGAGAAAGATCTAAGGTGCTATGGAGTTGCTTCCAGTCACCTGAAGACTCTGCTGAAGAAGAGCAAAGCGAAAGACCAGAAGCTGGACAGCAGCCTGCCCGATATAACCAAGAACCTGCCCAAAGAGCGGTTTATAGAGTCTCCTCATGCAGTGCAGAGCGGCCCTAAAGTGGTCAATGAGCCACTGTCGTGCGCTGCACGATTACAAGCTGTTGCAAGCATGGTGGAGAAACGATCCAGTCCTGCAGCTTCACCTAAGCCCAGCGTGGCGTGCAGCCAGCTAGCTTTGCTGCTCTCCAGTGAGGCTCATTTGCAGCAGTACTCCAGGGAACATGCTTTAAAAGCACAAAATGCAAATCAAATAGCAAGCGAGAGACTCGCAGCTATGGCCAGGTTACAAGAAAGTGCCCAGAAAGATGTTGGCCAGTTCGGTGTATCGAAAGGAGTGACAAGCCATCTCAATGGTCAAACAAGATCATCGACCAAAACGGTGTCTAGCAAAAGCAACATGCCACCATTTCAGAGCTCAGCGGGAATCATGCCCTCACCTCCCAAAGCGGTGGGATACAAAAGTACTTTGGAAAGAAGTAACTTGAAAACCTCTCCAAGCAACAGCTTGCTCTTGCATCTCCTGAAAAGCCAGAACACCACCAAACAAGCCAGAGGGCACGAACCCAGTGAGAGAGCCAGCATTTTTGAGGACAGCAGCACGCCAACAACTGTTGATGAGTATTCAGACAACAATCCTAGTTTTACAGAGGATGACAGCAGTGACGATGAAAGCTCCCATTCTAACTGTCTTCCTATAGACTTATCCTTTAAACAGAGGACAGACAAACCGGATGCAGGTCCGTCTGCATCTCTGGATAACCTGACTCAATCTTTGCTTCATAACTGGGATCCAAAAATTCCTTGTCCAGAGAACAAGGAAGACAAAGACACTCCAAAGGCTTCTAAGTTGAATCCCCATCAGAAAGTAACCCTGCTTCAGTTGTTACTTGGACATAAGAGCGAGGAAAAGGTGGACAAATGTAATGACCCTCAGGGACCACACAGTGCAGCTGATGTGGCAAAATTCACTGTACAGACTGGTAAAAGGACTCCTGTTACTGACAGTCCCAGTGCGAACCGCGTGACTCCGTTAAGCACTCCACCTCTGCTGGCTTCCACAAAAGCAGACTCTCCCATAAACCTCTCGCATCAGTCCTTTCTAGCCATGAAGCGCAGCTCGCCGCCCTACGCCTGCAGCCTCCCGCCAGAGAGGCTGGCGAATCCCGCCTCCAAGCATTTGATAGACCTCTCCAAAAGCAAAGAAATTCAGGGGGCTAAGCTGAGCAGAAACGAGAGCCCCCAGAACTCGTCGGCTTTCAGCGCCAGCAAGCTGCTGCAGAACCTCGCGCAGTGCGGCATGCAGACGGCCATGGCCAGCGAGGAGCAAAGAAGCAGCAAGCAGCTGCTTGCTGGGAGCACGGAGAAACCCGTGGGCCTCATTGACAGACTGAACAGCCCGCTGCTCCCCAATAAATTGAGCACGCAGGAAGAAAACAGCAAGATATTCGGCTGTCAGCCTGCACCCCCTGAACAAGGGCTCCCCGGTTCAGAAATAGAAAATCTCCTTGAAAGGCGCACTGTCCTTCAGCTGCTTCTGGGCACTCCGAATAAAGGAAAGAGTGAAAAGAAAGAGAAGGTGCTTTTAAAAGATGGAAGTTCTCAAGAACCGGTGGATAAGGCTCTGAATGAACAAATATTGACAGTGAAAATAAAAAGTGAACCTCCTGAAGAATCAAATGTTCCTTGCAACTCAAATGCACAGCAAATACGAGAGTGCAAAGGTAACAAATTTCAAGGATTTGTTCATTCGCTGCAGAGAAGCACAGCTGCCTCTCCAGCATCTGAGGACTTGAAATCTGAGCCTCTTTCACCTCAAGATTTCTCTTTTTCCAAAAACGGCCTGCTAAGTAGATTGCTGAGACAGAACCAGGATAGTTACCCCGCGGAGGAGCTGGACAGAAGTCACCGAAACAGCGAGCTGACGCATCTCGAATCAAAGAGTCTTTGCACAGTACCGAAGAAGAGGAAGCTTCATGCGGAGCCTTCGGAAAGTCCATTAAAAAAGATGAAAAGTAATGTGTCTGATGCTGCTGGCAACCACGTTTCTGCCGCAGAGGCGCTCTATGGGCCTTTGCTTAACCAGCAGGAGCTGAAATTCAACAGAAGTGATACTGAATTTAAGTATGCTGTAGGTCACGGTTCAAGTAGCGAAAGTGAAAATAGGAGCTGGTCTAGAGATAGTAAAGGCTTTAATGTGTTGAAACAACTGCTTCTGTCAGAAAACTGTGAGAGAGATGTGTCACAACATAGGAATAACATACTGACTGAGGGCAAGAAAAGAGGCAGCAAAAGCAATGCAACGGTTAATAAACCTGAGTTCAGCATTTCTGCCATGAACTCGCTGGTGGGAAGTCCTATGCAACAGAGCAGTTGTGCAGATCACAGAACATTTCAGTATCCGGTAGCAGTAAAAAGTCCTGCCAGTTCCCCCTTCCCTGAGCATTTGGGGAGTACCGTGTCTAGACCTGAATCTGAGCAGTTTGGTTTGTGTCCCCTGCCCAGTGAAAAAGGACCCATCAGATGGGTCATCACAGGCATGGACAAGAACGATTATGAGAAAGAATCTCCGAGACTGACCAAAACCAACCCAATATTGTATTACATGTTACAGAAGGGTGGCAACTCTTTCAGTAGCCAAGAAGCACATGACAAGGACATTTGGAATGAACCTTCATTTACTGATAGCACAGCCCGTGTTACAATCAAAGAGGAGCTAACATCTGATGCGGAGCTTAAAAGCCCTTTCAACAGCTTGCAAAGCTCTTACAACAGCCATATGGGGCATAAGGCCTCTCATCAGCATGGTGTGAACGGAGAAGTGCATGGACTTTTGGAAAAAGTGCTAACAATCAAAAAAGAGCCAGAATAAAATACAGCCTCCCAATGAGTTTACAATCAGTGGTTTTGAATCTTTGTTAAAAAAAAAAAAAAAGAAACAAAAAAAAATAAAAAAAAATGAGTACGAACTTGAATACTGTATAAATTGAGCATGATTTGAGACGAGCATGGTCTAATTGAAACGTTTTCATTTGATAAACTTTTTATTTTTCTGGTGATGTTATTTAAAATACATGTAGATAAAAATTGCTTTATAATAGATTGTCACAAGGAAACTAGAAAGGTTGTAATTTGTACGAGACATTTCTGTATGCATCCGATTAAGTTATGAGCACTCTTGGATCAGAGTCTTACCTGGATCTGCAAGTCCTTGGCATAACATAAAGTATCAGTGTACAGCCTAGGTGGTGGTAATGCTGTGTTTCCTCCCTCCTCTGTAAAATAATCCTTTTTTTGGGGGGGGAAGCCTAAGCATAGAGACAGTGTACTTTTTTTGAATGTTTAATATGTTTTGTGAAATTTTAAGAATAACTTTTAAGAAATGGAGCAGTCCGTCCAAGGTATTAGCTCATCATATTAGCAAACCTGTGTCAGTGTTAATAACAGAAGTGCACTGAAATGTAATTTTTAGTGCTTCCAAATTTTTATGGTTATTTTTAAATCTTGTTTGTGGTCCTTCCAGAATAGTGGTGTAACATCTGCTTTTTTTCTCCCTCCTCCCTTTGAGAAATGCCCTCCTCACGATCCTTAGCTGGAGTTATAAGTTCTTAGTTATGAGTAAAATTTTTCCTAGATTTTTCTATAAACAGTAGATTTTCATATACTCTGCAAGTACTGCATGAGTCTTCTGTTGGCGCATTCCTGTCCTTTCCTAGCTTACAAGGGGAACATCGGAATGTCTCTTGGAGCACTCAAAAAGCCTGTCATTGATTTAGTGAGGAAAACGGTGGACAGTTGTGAATGGGATAACGTGAGTTGTTTGCTTAGGACCACCTTGCTTCCTTTACCAAAGAGCATCAGCTGCACTGAAGTGCCACATCTGACTTCCACTCGCCTACAGACTCGGGTTTCACTGAAAAACGCGTTGGCTTCTCTCTACTACAAGGGGAAAGAATCCATTTTCTGCCAGTATTTATTACTTTAATGCACTACCCTCTAGTTGCAGAAAAAAACCTGCTTTTAGAATAATTTTTCTTTGAAGATAAAATTGTAGTTTTTTTTATGTTCTGTAATGGGTAGTGGGATATGTCTCAGAAATGCCCTTGTGCCCTTTTCCTTGATCCCCACCTGCACTGTGATTTGTAACATCTGGCAGGATCAGCCGAGTTGGAAGTAACTGAATATTCCAATGAAAACGGAGGCACTGTGAAAGAACTGCTGAGTGGGGAGAGCCTCGGAGCTCCGCTTTTCCCGGAGCCTGGGTTAGCTCCATGCGGAGGCCGCCCTCAGTTCTCCCAGGGCAGGGAAACAGAAAACAGAATCAAGCTCCTCTAAATTATACACATTAGTAGTCACTGTAAGTTTTGCTGCATTTTGATTTCCCCCCCCGAAAAGAGGTTCTGTGCAGCGTCAGGCTGAACCAATAATCATCACTGTTACCAGAAAGCGGTTCAGCATTTGGCCTGTGCAGATTCATCTCTATCTCAATTTTTTTTTGTTTTAATTTTGATTATTTTCACCGCTGAGCACTGATGGTGCGACAGAACTTTGCTGCTTCTGCACATCTCAGGTTGGCATAGGAGAGAGGAGTGATGGGCCATTTTGCTCTTCTCTTTTCCTCTGTGGTTTCATTTCACAGATCCTTTTCCCAAGCTGCTGGCTCGCCTACACAGACCAGGATTTTTCCTCCCTTTTCGTCCGCTGCTCCCAGTCCGGCATCAGTTTGTGGCCTTTCTAGTGCTGTCCCTCCAAAAGGGCCTTATCCCGGGTGCCAGCTGGCAAATGCACCACTATTCTGCTTTATCCCCGCCGGGGGATACCTTCTTTTAGGGAACACAAACATTTGGCGGTATCTAATATAAAACATTCCCCTAGGTTTATATGAGAAGTAACAGAGCAATTTAAAGATATATTTTTATGTTATTTGGGTGAAGCGTAATATATTGATGGGCTGTACAAAGCAGATTTCTATTTTAAAACCTTCACACAAATTTAATGTCATTTTAAATGTCATTGTCGGAAGTATAATATAAAAATAAAATTTTGTTTGTCTTTAATATTTGCATTTATAAGTGGCCCAATGACAATTCAAATGTGTCATAGAATAATCATTAACAAGATAAAGTATATTTTAGATTGACAGTGGAAATGAATTCTTTTTATATGAGTCAAACCAACGTAAATATTAAAAAGATGGTATTTGTTCCATCCATTAAATGTCTCTTAAAAGTCTTAATTGATTATTTTTCTTGAAACAACATGTATATAGTTAGGAAATATATGCAATACAGAATAATAGATGGTCCCCAGACTAAATACATGGCTATACATTTACTTGAAGGTCTCCACAGAAAAAGCAGTATGAAATGGTGTGAGATAAGATGTTTGGAAAAGTTTTCAACAAAAGAAAATTCATCTGAAAAGCAGGAAATGTTGTCTAACCTAACAGAAAGTACTGCCGGAGTCCCAGGAGTGTGCTTTCCTATGTATTTATTCTGTGGTAGTCTATTGTTATAATATATACTTTTGAACATTTAGTTTTTAAAGCTTTATAAACCATTTAAGTTAAAATGTTAATTGCCAAACAGTTTTATTGGTTAATGGTTTAGCTTTCCTCATAGCTGATGTTAATTTAAAAAAAAAAAAAGGGTATTGCCATTCTCACGGACGTCAGTAAAGTGTTAACAAAAATATATACAGAAATTTAATCCCTGGACATGCTATTCACAGAAGAATCTCGATTCCTGTTGAAGACCTGGCAGTCTCAAGCAGTGTGTAACATGACAGAGGGAGGCCCCTGAGAGGCAGACTTGCCCATCTGATGCCCTTCAGTCGGCCGCTGAGGGTGACAACTCTCCTCTGTGCTAAATGCTCCAGTATCACTCAAGCTAGTCCTCCCTAGGAAAGAGAGTGCTCTCTAAGTCAGCCCTATCCACAGTTTTAAACCTGAGGGGTTTCATCTTTATTATTTTTTATTACTGTTATTTTGTAGCCCAGGTAAGCAGGAGGAGGTCACCTTCATTTTCCTTGGGAAGTTGTCCTTCTCAGTTGTCCTGTGGGAAAAGGGCAGCGTAGGGGCAGCTGGATGTGCTGCCCCAGCAGAAGGAGTGCATGGGCCAACCACATTGACCCGAGCAACCCAGAGATCCTCAACTCCCACAGCCCCTCTAGGGCTAGTGACAAACCCAGGTCATCGGGGCAGAGCGCTGCCCTCTCCTTGATTCCATAGACATTTTCTCCCAGGAGCTAACGCATTGCAGCTGTCCCCAGGATGCCTCCTCGGCGGGGCAAGAGAGAAGGCAGAGACAAGGCAGTCTGCAAGGGGAGGCTGAGGTTTCAGCCGGGCCCTTCGACTCCAGGCTCGAGCAGAAACCGTGCGCTATGTGACTTGCCAAGTAGGGCCTGTGGGCGGGAGGCGCCGGGCGGCCTGGGGCTCTTGTGCAACATCACAGTCAGGGCTGAGGGAGAGGAGGAGATGAGGGAGAGGAGGAGACCCCCCTCCTGCACAGGGAGCAGTGGAAAACTGACTTGAGGCGGTCCCTACACCATCGCTAAAGATGCCATTGCCGCCCCTTGGGCCTTGCGGCCGAGCCGGCCTTCACCTCCCTAGCAGAACAGTTACAGCAGCAGCGGCAGCCGTGTCGTGAAGCGCCCTGTGCCTCGTTCCAGTTCATACCCGTGCAGGTGTTCAGGCCGCCTCTGCCACCTCTTGGTGTAGCGCCCAAGGGAAACAGATTTGAGGGCTGACTTGTTATTGTCACACAGGCGTATTTTTTATTTGCCCCAAAGTATACGGAGCTGAGGTGGACAGGGCAATTTCTACTATCTCCTCTGCCCAAATTGAGAAAATAAATAAGAGGGAAGTAATATATGAGCACAGAATCAAAGCTGTTTTGCCAGAATCTTCTCTACTGATACTGTCCAACCCATCAGTGCAGTTGAGAAGTCGATAAGCGTTACAAGTTGAAAAGGGAATTCAGCCATAACTTTCGTTTTTTTTAGCCATTTCTTCTTGGTAATGTTTTAAAATTCTTAATTTACAGACGTTTTTAAAAGAAAGAAATGAATGGTTTAAATTTTCCCTGTTAAATGTTGGTGAAAGTATTACAGCTCTCATTGACGTCAGTGACATAATATTACCAGTTTGTTCTCTGCCACATCTTACAGAGGAGTAAGCTGGTAAGTATATATTATATATATTTATATATAATGTAAATATATTGACTTGTTACACCTATAATATGTTGAAACTGGTTTTTAAAAGGTGATGTAAATAGTGGTTTCCTTAATGAAAAATACATATTTTGTATTGTTCTAATGCAAAGGAAAAAAACCTTTTAATCTTTTTTTGTTATGTATATTCCATGTATAAGTGTAAATATGATCACATAGGTTTAAAAACTTTTGCATGTATGTATACAGTTGCAAGTCTGGAAGAATGTATAGAAAAATACTTTTATTTAAAGTTGTGATTACCTGCTGCATGAAAAGTGCATGGGGGACCCTGTGCATCTGTGCGTTGGCAAAAATGTCTTAACAAGTCAGGTCAGTTCAAAACACAACAGTATTCCACTTCTGGACATGACTTCTGCTGTGGTATTTTAGCTTTGTGAAAGAATGTGCTTCAAATCAAAAGGGTCTGGGAAAAAAAAAAACTCAAAACTACTTTTAAAACATGGAGAATCCATACAACTATAATCAGTCAAAGAAGTTCAGGATTCCACTTTGCATAATGGAAATATTGTATCAGGACTATTCCGCCATTGTAAAATGAAGGAATATTGATTTTCATTGCCATACATAAGAATTTGGGGATTTACAACAACCAAATTCGTTGTGATGTGTTTTCAACAATTAATCTAACTGGTCTCTTTTTTTTTTAATTAGAAATTAATTTCCTCATGTGATGTCACAAAACTGTACATACTGCAGTGTGAAGTTTTTTTAAATCTTTCAGTGTTTACTTCCTGCAGAAGATTTGAATAAATGAGAAAAATGCATTGTCTTGATGGTTTTTAAATCTGCTTTATTTCATGTGTACTTTTTATTATTGGAGTGTTATTTGGCTCTGAGCACTATTAATACAAATTTATGACAAAAATAAGGGATTTGCGGGCACTATATATATATTTCAACAAGAATAAAAATGAAAAATGAGAGTCATAGAGCTGGATATGAAACAAATTAAATCAGATTAGCACTTTTATTTTACAAGACACTTTATTATGTATAAGATAGCATTCACTTTATTTACTTGACATCATTAGTCATAAACTGGAAGTTTTCAGATAAGAATATTCCCACGAGACTTGTTTAAACAAATGTTGAAGCGATTTCAGGATCTCTATGCAGAATTATTTTTCAGCAAAAAGGGCGTGTTTTCCCATTAAAACATGTATTGGCCCATGTCATAGGGAGGACTTTTCACTTGTGTTCAGTTGTGTTCTTAAGCAAAACATGCTGAAAAATGAACTCAGTTTGCCCATGAAGACTAGACAAAGATTGAACAGTGCGCTTGCTTTATATTTTGGTGCTCTTAAATTGGATTACAACATTAGTGCAATTTGTGTTTTACCAGAGAATTTGTGTTTGACAGATGCATAGGCAAAGTGTGTCTGGAGCTGTACAGCTGCAAGCAAATCACATGAAGATGTCATTCCCGGGTAATACTGCAGCTATTTTCATGAATTATCCCGTGTTTTCCCTCTGATCGCTTCAGACAACAATAAATACGCATTTGTGGGGGTTCTTGCGAAGCTTCTGTAAAATACAGGTTGGAGTTCGTAATGTTAATTGGAAAGCAATAACTCCAGCAATATAGATTTCAGATAGATCTTCATACTACATGTAACCAAGCATTTTGACTGTTCCTGTAGCTGGTATGCTAAATTGAGTTGGCAAGTATCCGGCATGTGATTGAGAGACCAGCTGTCCACAGGATCGCTTCGGATGTCTTGTCTTAGAGTGTATGCCTTAAAGTATAATGCTACCACTGATGCTCAGCCACACTCTGGAGGGAAAAGCTCTTGTGTCCTCCTTCTGCTCAGCTTCTTTTCTTTTTAAGGAGACCTGCCCCTGGTTTCAGGGATGACTGGAGAAGCCAGAATACAGCCCTATAAAAATGCTGCGTGCATGCAGAGGCAGTCTGGTTTTCTAATGATGTAGCTTGAAAATCACTTCAGAAATCCATGCTTCCCCACTGACATGGCTCCTTTAATTTTGCTTCTACCAACTAAGCAAAAGCAACAATATATTTATTTATCAGGTGATGATGCCAAGGGCAGTTTATTGAAGCCATCTGAGTATCATCCAGTTTTTTGGTTTATTACTCAGCAAGAATTCAGACTTCAATATATTTATTCAGGATGTATTGTAACACCAAGGGAAACTTGCTTTGTGTCTACCAGAAACATATAGGCCTCTGGAGTGAACGTATGGTATGCGAGCAGTCTTTGGAGTGACGAGAATGTTGAAAGGGTGTTAATATTCCAAGAAACATTTCACTCCAAGTGAATGTTAACAAGTTTGCCTAGTGATTCGTGCTAAACTTGTTCAAAAGTGCCTCAAACTGGCAGTGAACTCTACAGGCAGACTTGTGATGATGTAGAATTGGCTTGATCTCTGGTTATTTCCTTACAAAACAAGAGATATATCTGATGATGATACATGCCAAACCAAAACAGCCACTGGATAAAGAAAAGGTTTTGCTTCAAAGATTTTAAAGCACAGTAAAGAGTATATATGTAATATATATATATGTGTGTGTGTGTGTGTGTATTATAGACATC
>JAVCKT010017472.1:0-10163 GCA_032273925.1 Rhynchotus rufescens
CTGCCCGGCGAGCGCGGTGTCCCGCGGGAGCTGCGGCCCGCTGGCCCTTCCCAGCGCGCGCGGCCGGCCCAAGCCGAGCGGCGCGGTGCTGAAACGCCAGCCCCGCGTCCCCGGCGGGAGCCGGCTTCCCCGGCCCGCCACGCAGAGACGAGACAAGCTCGAAGCAGCGCTTAACGGCATGAAGAGGAGGCTTTGCGTTTAATGCGAGACCGTATAGCACCTTGCACCCGTGGGTTGAAGTGGTTTGCAAACAGGCGTTCATTAACTCTCGCTCCAGAGAGCCACACAGGTCGCAATACCAAGACATACCTCAAAAGCACAGGCTAGACTTCAAGCTTGATGCTTGAGCCAGAAATGGAGCATCCCTACTCATCTCTAGCAGTTATTCCCTTCCAAGCCAGGCAGAGGTGAGCAGACTTGTGGAGGGGAAAGCCAAGGAGCAGAGAAAACAGACATTTTCCCAGCATCTTCCTTACCCACCAGGAGCCATTTACTGCTGTCTCCATCACACTCAAGGTCAACCTCTTCATCCGGTAGCTGGAGGCATGGGCAGTGTGAGGAGCACGCCAGGCAGACCTGGCAGCCTCCTGCCCTGCAGCAGCAGGCACACGAAGCGCTGCTAACCCAAGCTCTACTCATAGAACTGTACAAGCTGCTGTGGCTACAGAAAAGGCAGTGAACAAGCAATAAAGTCCACCCAAACGGGCCTTCCTAGCACACTGGCTGCTGCCAGTCCCAACAAGGCATAGCTGGGTACAAATAGGGAATGAGCAAGAAGTTAAGCAAATCCAGTGTTTCCAACTGCTGCCAAACAAAGGGGCTCAAACACTGGAGCAGTTCAAGGCAAATGCTGCTCTGGAGAGCAACGCACACTGAACCATATGTTTGGTTTTGTGGCTCAGTTGCATTTTGTTGCTGGGTAAAGCATGGAAACTTTAAAGAAAAGCATCACTGAGGTTCAGTAAGAAATGCTACCTCAGAAAGAAAGGGAAAAAAAGTTGGCAAAGCATCTGATAGCAACAAGTTCAGCACAACTATGTATTTGAAGCCAACTTCTCTTGACAGGTCTCATTTGGATCCTTTTCACTCTGAGGGAGTAAAATCTGTTGAGTAAAATCTTTGCCTCCTCAAGGAAAAACATCTCTCCAGCACCCCAACAAGAGGCTGCTTTACTATTGCTAAGGAATTCCAGCTCGTTTCTAATTAGCACCATCAGGACACAACACTTTCCCAACAGAATTTTTGATACAAAACTGGGTCTGGTGACTGCTGACGCAGCTAATGAAACCTGGCTTCAAAGTCACAAGGCAGCTCTGCTCACTGGGTTTCTGCTCTGCAGAGTCAAGGCAGACTCTTTTTTTCTTTATTTAAATTGACTGCTGCTGAAGGAGTTAAATATCTTGTTTCCACCACCTGGAAAAGCCCAAGCATTAAACTGAACAGCAGAAGATCCCAAGGCAGCTTGAACTCCTCCCCAAGACAGCATGGCCAAGAGAACTTGCAGGTACCCGGAGCTGCAGCCCTGTCCCAGAAACGCTCGGCCTCAGGGAGCCTCTGGGGACTTCTCTAGGACAATAATAAAGAGCTAAACCACGTGTTTGCTGCTGAGCTTTGGAAGAAGGCTCTGCTTTGTCTCTCCCACATTCCAGAGCCCCTTTATATCCCAGGCTATCGGAGTTCACTCTTGCCACTGCAGCTACAAGAGAAGTTTCTGTTTATCTTTTTTCCCCCCTCCATGTAAACAGCAGTTCCCACTGCGGAAGGGCTCCTTATTCAGCCAACTCCAACTGCTCTTGCTGGGCAAAGCAGCCATGCTGCCGGACCACAGCCTGGTACCTTCTGGGAGGACAGACCTCATGGGCAAGGTGTTCACACCAGCATTCCAAACTTCTGCTCCCGCAGAATTTCTTGGGGGTGAGACCTTGCACTGAGACCACAGTGGGCATCCATCAGCCTCTGCCAGTGCTTCCAAGTCTGATCTTTCATAGGAAGCCAAAGTCTGGGGCAATGGTTCTTTGCAGCCTGGAATTCAGTCACATTCCAGATATCAGATCCCTGTCTCTACCCACGCAAATCACTGTCTCCATCCTCCACATGGGAGTGCTGCTGGGAAAAGCACAGACCCATGCAAAGAAGCTGGCTACTGCTGTAACCACAACTTCTGGGCTTGCAGCTCTGTACGTGGGCACTCCTGCTCTACCTGATATCTACTCCAGGACCTTCTACTCCAGTTTCAAAGAAAGGCAAAAAAAAAGCAAAGATTTATCCCTTGAAGGACCTAGACTAACACTTGGCTTCAGGGGGCTGCTAAGGACAGAACTAGCTGCCACATACACTGAAAAAAGCAGCAGTTTGGCTGCCCAGAAAAACAACCATCCTGTGCTGGGGATCTGCAGCTCCTCTGCTGAGCTTCCTCCAGGTTTCCTGGAGAGAGGCTCTGCAGAGCCGCCCTCAGGAGCCTCCAGCACTGAGGTTGCTCCTTGGCTTCTTGCTGCTGTCTCCTGGTCTCACTCTGACGTGCTGGGTAGTGCCCAGCAGACACGGGCTGGTTCTAGGAACACCAAATAGGAGCATCCCCACCATGACAGCAGGGGACACGCAGGTGAGCCCAAGAGGCTTTACTGAGCTGTCACTGTCCTAGGCGGCCCAGAAGCAAAGCCATGATTAGCTCTTCAGCCCTGCCTCTTGCAGGCCGAGCTTACAGCTGTTTGAAAGAGTTGAGTCCTCCTTACAAGAGGAAAGGAGAGACCTAAAGGGAAAAGGAGAGGGAAGAGAAGGGGAAAAAGAATTCCTATGAAGCAAGGCAATCACGAATAAGTTCAAAAGCAATTTAGAAAAGAATCCTGTGATGTTTTTGTTTAGTAGTTCTATTTTTAAGCCTACAGATCAAAAACAGGAAGCCACCATTAAAATTTCCCCTTGCACAGTGCTTTCACAGCAAAAATGAGAGCCGTTTCCAAGATTACACACGTTTGGTTTCTCTCAGCGGTGCTGGGGATACCACAAACACACACGAGGTCTGTAACTCGGTATTCTGGAGATAGGGGCCCCACTGAAACTCAAGTGCAATGCTGGTTTGCTTCCCAAAGATCATCTCCAGCCAGAGGATGTTACGTATAAATCCCCACTTGCTGGAAAGAGCAGTGAAGCTTCTATTGGACATGTCACTTAAGAGGCCTGATGTAACATTTGACATATCAGATTATTATTCAAAAGTCTTTAAGAGATACTTGACATTTTGTGATGGATATATAAAGTTACCGGAAAGACTTTGAGGGATAGCACTCAAATCAGTGAGCCATCCCACAAGACCTCTGCAGATCTGAGCATGCAGCTCTGGCAGTAGAATAAAGAAATGCTTATTTTCAATTCGTCAAGTTTGACTTAAAGTCACTGTCAGGAAATGCAAGCAGAAATGTAACGTGTACTCCCCAGCTGCAGGTCCCACTGCACCCACTTCATTGCTGAGGTCAAGTGGGCAGGACAGACTCTGCTATGTGGTTCTGAACAGCTCCACTGGCTGAAAGGCTGTGGTTGGAAAATAACAGGATGAGAATCCTGCTCCCCCTCCAGATCATCTGAAATAGAAGAGATCTGTTCTTTGTGCTACATACCAGAGATCTCTCAATAGCCTAATTAACACAACTTATTTCTTTACCTCTGATTTGGGGGTTCAAGATCTCCCTGACCTGAGTGAGGTACCACAGTTGGGAATTCAAGGGCACCAGTCAACTGAAGCAAGGCACACAAGGAAACGATGCCTGCTTGGCCAAGAGCCACCCTGCAAGCCAGTGACATCATGTGTTACCCAACTGCAACCCAGTTAGCCTGGAAGGAAAGCATCACCATGTGGCATTCTCTCCTCCAGACACACACACACACACATACACGCTATTTAAAACAAGAATTTCTGCACTGTTTGGACTACCCAGCCCACACCACCCACGCAACATTCCTGGTAGCTCTACGCAGGCCTCACATGCACCCTGGAAGCTCAGCGCTCAGTCCACAAGTTGCTGCAACAACAAAAAAACTAAACCCGAGCTAGAAACCCGCTCTGGCATCCCGCAGAGCTGTGCACCACACTGCTGCAGTCAGCGCAGCAGCGAGCTGGACGTCACCCTGCAACACGGTAGGGACAGTCCAGGATTTCACAGAGCAGCTCCAGGCACATGCGACCCAGCTATTTTCAGCAGGCTTAGTATAGGAAGGCAGGGGTATCTGAGAATTATGGGTCACATCTTCACAAGCCATGGACATCCAATGCCCCTCCATAACTTTAGGAAATTTAGGAAATAAAAACCTAAAACTCAGTCATAAAGGTGCTCTGGTAACTAGACTGACAGCTGCCAACTGAGGCCGTGCCTATATGTAAGTAGCTTTAGGGCTAAAAAGCTGCTCTTCAAACCCTCCCATGAATGTTCTGTTAGTGCTGCAGCAGAGAAAACTCCCTTTTCCTTCTTTCTTCCAGCCTCACGCCCTCTGTCTCTCCCCACAGTTTGTGACTGTGCCATGAGCCAGGGCTGAAGCTTAACCTGAGCAGTTAGTGTGACCCGGAGTCAGCCCTCCAGTGTGGAGCACTGGGGAGCTGCACAGTTGCACCAGCACAGAGAAGAGTGGATGCTGGGGAAGGTGAAATGGCTTCTTTTGGCAGCAGCAAACTGCAAAATCTATCTCTGTTCTAAGCCAAGCTACTCCTGGCACTGCCTCTCAACTTTGAAGAGACTTATTTCTGTGACTGCTGAAAGCAGCGTCAAGGTAATCCATATGAGATGTGATCTAAAAATCAGACTCAAATAATGCAAAAGTGTCTGCATGGCTTCTCCTACCTATTTTAAGGTGCTGCTTAGTAACCCACAGCCATAAGCAAATACAACTTACAATAAAGATCACAAATCAGATGATTTATAGTTTGAGAGGATGACTTATAGGCACCTTGGCAATGGGTAGAAAGCAGTAAGAGGTCAGCTTTGAAGTCAGCACTGAAATAGTTCTCAAGCTGCTCAATGGCTAGCAATCCATGTACTAGTAGGAGAGGTAATGATGCTACATTTCACTTGTTATGATTTAGGAGGACTTAATGTCAATGCTATTTACTTTTGGACAATTGCAGACCATCACAACAATGCTTCATGTTTCTTCCTTTTGTGTGGAATTATAGTTGTAATATGGGAGCCAGCAGATGTGTCCATTCCATCACATTGCTCCCTATAATCAGCCTAAGGCTAAAAGGGCTTTTATTTCTTCTACATTTTTCTGTCTACTGGTGAAAGTAGAATCACAAGGAAATTTAAGGCACTGGACAGGGCATTTTCCAAGCCAGGTGACTCTCAAGACAACATTTCTATAGGAGAAAAAGCTCAAACTAAAGTGAAACTCTGGGAGTTTCTGATTAAATTACATCTGGCTGTCTGAAAGGGCAAGAAATTGAATGGGACATCAAGAGGCTGCCTCCAAGCCCCACATCAAACCAGGATCTTCAGGTTCTGCATGTGCTCTCACACAACCTACACATTAAAGTTATGAGGTGTCTCGAGAAGGCAACTTGGTCCCTGCGCTGGCTGTCTGGATTTATACTTACTGTCAGGTCAAAGAAAACAGGCCTAGGTTTTTATTGCTGGAGTTGTAACAAAGAGCTTCAGCAGTGCTTTCCAAATCTTCCTTACTCTGTCTTCTCAATTCCCCGGGCAATGGTTATTTCGGATTCCTCCTAGTCTATCACCAAGGTAACAGCTCCATTCCTCAACATCTTCACAGCCCTCTATCAGAGTTGGCTCCTTGCTGCTAGAGCTCTGATCTGGCCCTGCAGCTTCTGCTGCATGGTTACTGCAAGTACCTCTGGTGGACTCTGCTCTCCATCCAGGCCCACTGCTGTCTTCCCAAGGCACATCCATCTAGGGCTTGAGTCCTACCAAATGCTTCACCTACTTCAGCTGTCCCACCTGAATCTCCAAGCCTGGGTGTTGGGTTTTAACATCTTGCAAGGGACCATAGCAGGCAACAGCAAGCAGCATCTCCTGCTTCTCCAAATCCTCTCCTTTTCCCACTCAGCCTCATATAGTTCCTGTGATCCCTTATCATATGAGGGGTGAAAGCTCCCTCCTTTACGGTCTCAAAGGACCAGAAGCTCTCATATTTTCCTTAAAGTGAGCTTTACCTATCCCAACTTCCCACCTTGCCAAAGCTCAATGTTAGTCTCACGTAAGAGGCTTTCAAAATGCCAATAAGCATCACTTTACCAAGCAAAAAATCCCACCCTTTCAGTAGCCACAAGGTACAAAACAAATTAACCACTTGCCCAGGCTACTTTGATGCACAGATTCCCTTTGTTTTGTTTAGGCTGTAAACTATTCAGGATGGGATCCTCACATTTAGGTGGCTCAGATGCCACGCATGCTCCCAGCCCTGCCGCAGCAGCCTCCTCACTCCCAGGCAGACGGCCAGAGCTCGGATGTTTCTGCTCCCAAGGACTGAGCAGTTTCGCATGCCCTTCCCTCACCTATATTTTATAGGTTGGCTCCTTTCTGTCTCCATAAGGAGTGTGTAAGTTATCTCCAGCACTTTAGGGGCCAACCAAATAAGGAAACAGTTTCCTCTGCTGAGCTGGTGTTTTTACGTGCCCCCAACTTGCTGTGACCCCGAGCCTTGTTTGAAAAGCCAGGGGGTGGCCGAGGGGGATGGAGCTGGATTAAATATTAGTCAATTAACGATTTCTCAGCAAAACACAACTGCCCCAGTCTTACATCTTCCAAACCACAGAAGAATTTTTCTTTCAAAATACTTTCCTCGCAGTCAGCAGTCTGCGCTCGCCTCTCCCCCTCTGCTCCACCCGCCGTTGTCAGATCTGCTTCTGGAAAAAGTCTCCCTGTTCCAGCAAGCAAGGCATTAATTCAACATGGACTTTTGTTTTTGCTTGTCTGAATGTTCAACAGAAAAAAGGCTGCCCACCATCATTACATCTCTTCCTCTCTCAGCAGCACCTCTTCAACCTTGGTCATCCTGCCGTCCCCGTACACTTTTACATCTATTAGCATTGCTTTTTCCATTTAAAAAAAGACAGTAATGACATTTCTCAATTATCATGACAGTACATGCTCTTTCTTCAACCAGCAAGGACTAATGATTTACTAACTTCCTTGCAGCACAGATAGAAGAGAGCAAATGAGGCAGAGGAAAAACCTCACGAGTCTGAAGCTGCTCTGTGTCACCTGCATTCTGCACTGCAAAGCAGCCTCATGCTGCAAGTGGCAGATGTTTCATAAGCTGCAAAGACAAGGAAAACAGAAAAGCCTAAAGCAACAGCTCCTGTCAGTGAAGTAATGCAGGGCGTGCTGTGCTCAAAGGATGGGAATGGGTAACACAAACACACCAGCCAAGGCAGGCCGTGGCCCTAGGTAACAAGCTCTTTGCAAAGCTGGAAAACTGTCTACGAAAAGAGCAGTCCAGACTAGGAAGTGGGGCTCAAGGCCAATGATCAGGCACTGCTGCCTCCCCTCTACTCCCCATCCCTCTCCCCAGCAGGTTCCCTCACTCCTTAAATCAGGTCAGCAAGAGGAAAACCCGTTACTTTTACGTTAGGGTTTTGAGCTCTTAACAGGGTCATTCGGCAGAGCTTCCGCCCCTGTGCTGCTGTATCACTGCTAGGAATAAACCCCAAATGCTTCCCTGCCTTACCCCAGCTCCAACTGAGGCTGTTGGGCATGAAACCAAAGCAGCAATAACAATTTATGTCAAGTATGTGGTGTACAAAACAAGCATGTAAACCTCCACTTTGCCTAATCAAACTGTAATTGCACAAATGACTTCTCATGAAATTAGCCTGTAAACAACCTTAAGTCTTCTTCCAGGGCAAGTCCCAAGTAAATGTTTGTAGAAACAGCATTTTACCCTGTGCAGAGAACATTAGCTCTGCATGGACTGAGAGTCTGATAAAGGCCAGTACTGAAGGGAACTACAAAGACTTCTCAATCCGTATTTCCATTACTCGCATTTGATAACATATAGACAAGAGTTTAGAAAAATTTACCACAAGCAATACTAAAATGTAAAAAAACAAAAGCTCTGCAGCTACACAAGGAACAAATCAGTGTAATATTAGATCTGGGCACACCATGGACAGTTTTAAAGAGAAATGCAGCAACAAATTCATCTGTTCAGCAACAAATGTCATCTGTTTCTCCTTGCCGAAATAGACTGCAGCTGTTCTCGCTGCAGATCTTTTCAGCTTTACAAGTAGCACTACCTAGATATCCAACAAGTTGTCTTTCATCTTTCTCATTTACAGCCCCAATAACATTGCTCCCACGTATCTGAATCGTTGGGACATGTAGCCTTTTTAAGGGGCCTTGGAAAGGAATAAAAGGAAGTCTTGTGCCAGTAAAGTGGTTTTATCTTGATGCTTCCCCCACCATTAGGTGGCCTTTTCCAAAGAGGCAGCCACCCTTCCCTTCTGCACTCAGGTTTTCATCATCCAAAGACACATTTTGAGTTCCTCAAGCTCTGCTGCAGTCACAGGATAGGAGATACCATTGAGAAATACAGGTACATCACTGCTCCTGCAATGATGGCGTGGGACTCATTCGAGCTGCCCATGTCACAAACAGGACATGGGCAAGACCCAGCCCAGCTGTCATACCAGACGACCTTAAACCCTGCTTTAGGAAGGGGGAACCAAGCACCTGCATAGGGAACAGCTCAAGTTCTGTGTGCAGAAGTTAAGATAGTCAAGGCTTAGCAGCCACTTGGGAAATCTTGGCCTTCAGACTGATATTTAACCCCTTTTAACCAATTCTGTCTCAGAGCTGGTTGGTACCCAAGCACAGAGACGAGCATCCTTCAGAGCTTGCTTTTAAACTCCAATAAACTCTTGGAGTTTGCCTTTCCTAGAGCTCCATCTGTGTCCAGCAGAACTTTGCTGGGTGGGAAAAATTTCAGCCAAAACGTTGAATTGAATTTATTTTCAAGAGAGAGGCCAAGTGGGGGAAGGGAAGCTGTTTTGCCTCTGTGAAACATCCTGGCAGCCTCCGGTGTGAACAGTCCTGGTTCTTCTGCGCTTTGGAGCAGAGCCGTGAAGGTTGGCAGGGGGTGCGTGTGCACTTTGTGAGGTCTGTCATTTCTGTGCAAATCCACCCAAATTTGGCCTTGTTAGAAGCCTGCTGGGATGGGAGGGAAAGAAGAGAATCTCTCCTGACCTCATATAAACTGTGATCTGTTAGCAGCAGCCTGGACACCCAGAAACTCATACTTTTCTTCTTTACACTTGCATTTTAGAGGGGTAGATGTCTGCATGGGCTGCTGAAGACGCTACCATCCCCAGCCTGTCCCACAGCACTCCAGCCCATGTCTCCTCTATTTCCTACCAGGCTCCCTAACCTATTTCAGCTAGCATTAAACTGCTTATGTATTTATCTATGGCTCAGAGGCAGTAAGGAAAGCTCATACAAGCAGCTCAAAGAAGATGTCTCTGAGATCTACCATCTCTTGAGATGCTACAGGCTGCACCAAGTTCAAGGGCTAAAATCTGGTCCAAGATAAAGCACACCTTCCCCAACTGCTCAAAAACCCTACATTGCTTGGGGCTAATAAGGAAGAAAATGTTATGGAGAAAGGCAGAAGTGCAGGGACATGTGGTGGGGAAGACTGTCTGAGAAGACAGCGTGACCAGAGAGCACACGTCTGGAGAGGACATGGACAAAGAATGAGAAAAGCGCAGGAATTAATCACTCTGGAGAGGGAAGGACAGGGAATGCAGCTTAGGTCCTCGAGTCTTAACCAGTCTAAAAGAATGATCCTACAGCCTAGAGATTTAACACAGCTTTGTGTATAAAAATGATATGAATAGGAAATATTTGTTTAATCCAGTAAAACAAGTGTTTAGACAACTATTACCCTCTGGATTGCTCAGCAAAGGGCTAAGTATCCAGTAAAGGACACTTTACTGGAAGTGTTCAGTACAGTATACAGTAAAGGGCTGTACATTCAAAATAACGAGTTCCCAAAAATCTTGCCATAGAGGAGCAAGCACTGCAAGCTCTTCAAGCCAGCATGTGTGCTTAGGGGCTGCACTGGGATTCTGTCACCTTCAGGCTGTATAGCTGAGAAGAGACCTTGTCTTTTTAGGGTAGTTCTAGTAGGTGCAGGGTGAAGCCACAGCACAATGAACA
>JAVCKT010017474.1:0-17554 GCA_032273925.1 Rhynchotus rufescens
GGCATTGATTTACAGGGAGCAGGATGGAGCAGTGGGAGGAAGAGCCGATGCATCCGCCTGACAGCTCTGCAGCCTGGAAACCCACTGTGGATCCCGGGATTTATGCAGTCACCAATAACACAAGCCTGGCAGCTCCTCAGAGATGAGCAGACGTTTGGAAATCACAGATATTTTTCATTCCCAAGCCACCAAACCCACTGGGTGCCCCTGAGTGGATTCTGCAAGCAGAATAGGGCAACCCAGAAGTGTATAAAAATGGTACAAAAAAGACACCCTCCTCAACTTGACACTCTTTTACCATTTAATAGAGGATGGCTACACCCTGCCTAAAATGTGCATTTCCTTCATTATAGAAATATTTCATTTTCTTCCTTTCAAAGCGAATGGAATGTGGACAATGAACAATTTCACATGGAGAAGCCAACTTTTCTTCGGCGTTTATCCTTTTGATTTGGAAACTGGCTTATTTAAACTGGAAAATTCTGTGAAATGTTGCAATAAAAGAGGCTCTATTTTTGCATTAGTGAAAATATGCACACACAGAAACCCAAGCAATACAAAAGCAAGCAAACAAAGAAGGGCCCAGCCCATAAGTTCCAAGTAGCTTAAAATTTCTTATTTCAAGTGCAAAGACCGCAGAGATCCTTGCCATCTCTAATGATAATGCAAGCTGCCACCCAACAACAACATAACATTTCCACAAGGCAGTATATTTTCCCTGGGAAACACAGCTTAGCAAATGTGCCTTCAGCCTCCTAAATGTCATCTCAATCTGTTGCAATCTGCTGTAAGCTTTGGAGATACAAGTCATATGTCACATACTACAGTCTCTGGATTTGCTTTAGGACTAAAATGTTCCTGGACAAAAACAATTCACTAAGGAAGAAATTCTATCCTCTTTTTTGTTTGTTTGTTTGTTTGTTTGTTTTCTTTTTTTTCTCCAGTTCCCTAGAAGTAGCTTGTCACTTTTTTTCCCCCTTTCTTGCCTACTTCTATGCATGCCATTTTGCTTTATAGAACAGACTCATCCCTGTTCCAGAAATCAGAAGTGAGATTTGCTCATTTGCTCTGTTTGCTTCGCTCTATTGCAAAGTGGAGCAGTAACTTTACATACTATTGGAGAGGGGAAAAAAAAAAGGAGAATCCAAATCCAGGATAGGCTCCCAGCTAAACAGACTCAGGTTTTCCATCCCATCTGTAACCAGGACATGGGATGCACAGGTTAATACTGGCTCTCCAGCATCAGAAGCCCTGTTCTGGTCATCTTCTTTCCAAGATTTCTATGCAACTCAAGCTACAGTCTCCAGAATAGACTAAAACTAGGTACAAAGATGCATTCAGACACTGAATCAAAGTCTGAGGGTGGGCTAGGTTTTGTACATTCATATTAGGCCCACATATAGTTGCTGGAAGATATTTATAGAGCATGACCTGGGTAGTTCTGATGCACAGACAAGAAGTGGGATAGGTTACATGAAGTCGGCGCTGCCAGTTGAACACAATTTCCCTTCGACATCACGACCAAAGTGATGCAGTCCATTGCCTTGATTTTCACACCCGTAAAATGAGGATAGCGGCTCTCGTTTTTGGGATGGATAATGGTATAAAACATTAGTTACTATTTGTAAAAAATGCTTTGGAGTAGCACCAGATCATGACTTCAACAGAACTTTATATGCACTGGCCGATATTAGACGAGAGGAGCTGAAATCGAAACCAGGAACGTGAGGGAGAAAGGAAGCATAATTTCCTGCCAGGATGACCATCCTCATGTACTCTGCAAGCACAACACAGAATTTAAAACTGGGGGACCTTGCAAAAAAAAAAAAGGGATTTCTTTTTTTTAAGCCAGTTTCCCCTTTCTCACCAGGTGGTGCTCGTGCAATGCCACTGCCCTCAGGAAAAGTACTCCCAATTTCCCCTTTGTGAGGGGAGAATCTTGCACCAAAAATCAACTGTCTTTAGCTGCCAGAGCAGACCCGGTGCAAGCTCGCGCCGCTCGGCCCTGCCTGTGCTGCGGGCGGTGGAAGCCACCGGTTGCGGGATGAATTAGAGGAGCCACCGCCGCACAGCTGAGAAAGCAATGGAAAATCCAGCCAGCCAGGAAGCTTTTTTCTTCTTGATTTCTGTGAAGTTCTCCAAGTTTGGCAAGCTCTGTAGGCTCAGCGGAGGGAACTGAAAAGGAAAAACCATCACGTACAATTTTTCTGTGGCTTGCAAAAGTGAAATAAATCAAAAGATAAAGCAGCGAGGCATCCACAACGCCAGATTTGTTTGGTGAATGTTTAAACATTCAATCGCTGGCCCTCCGGCTTCCACTTCTGCTTGCTGGGACTTATTTCACCTCCTTTACATGGAATAATCACTTATGTCTCAGGAATTTTCTGGCTACGTTCCATATCCCCCTCTTTCCCTGTTGCTTTTATTTTCCCCTTTCTGCATGTCTTGGATAAATCTCCCTTTCTTCTTGATTTAACCTGAAAGCTGTCCCGGGGACTCTGGTCACTGTCACCACCGAGCCCATCCATGCTGCACTGTTATTGCTGCCTCTCGTTAGAGCTGAGCTCCAGCCCACGTCCCGACAATGCCGGAGCGGTGCCGTCTTGCACCATTTCCCAGGGGACTCACGATCCTGGGCTCCCCAAGTTTCCCCCTCGCCTTCCAACCCCGCTGTTATGATACACTCAGAGGCAGAAGAAATAAAAACCTCTCGGGACAGCCCATGGTGCCCGGCACCCTCCGCTGTAAAACCTTTGCATTAGTAGCACTACTGGTTCCTATCAGCCATCACACCTTAAAGTATTAAAGGTGCGTCTAATATTAGCCAGGAAACGTCTCGCCGAAGACCTGGACTTTTTCAGCTAATCGGTATTAATAACTTCCTATGCTCGAAGACAGCCCATAGGAAGTGCAGCCTGACTCATCCACTCTGTAATTAGATGAACTCCTCGAAAAAGTGCAGGTGGCTGCAACCGCAAAGGCACATTAGCCAAGGTGCAGAATATGCTCCTGACCAAAGGGCAGATAATAGCAGCAATAATTTCCTCCGCTGATATAATATAAAGGAGCAGCATTTCTGACAGCCCCGGCATCTGGCTGAGGCTGCAAACTCCTGCAGTCATTTTCTCTCTCTCTCCCTCTTTTATCTCACTCGAGGGAAATCTGTAATAAGCACAGAGCCTTGATTTATTTTTTACACCCTCACAAATTACTGGAAAACAATTATGCACAGAAAAATCATGGAAAACAGAAGATATTCGGGTCTATTTGCTCTTTGAGTTATACCTAGGCTGATCTTTGCAAAAGATACTTGCTTCCTGCGTTCCCTTTTTCTGCCAAGTTCGGCCGTACATCATTTTTATGTATCTGAAAGGCCACAGTGTAATGCGATATGAAGTGAAGAACGGGGAACATTACCCATTCTCCATCGATTTTCCATTGTATCCATTATCTGCGACGCTGGAATGCGGGTTAGCGCGAGGGCCGGAAGCCTCAGCACCTCTGTGCCATCTGGCGCATTATGGAAAGCCATAAAATCAGATAAAATCAGCTGGAGAGAGGAGACAGAAGCCCCCGAGGTGTCACCGTCCTGGGGGGACCCAGCAGGACAGCAACCAGGAGGTCACGGTGCCCAAAACCCATCGCTCGCCTGGTCTCACAGGGAGTGAGTGGAGACCTTGGCCTCGCTTCTCCGTCCCGCTGGGAGGGATAGGGAAGGTGCAGGAGGCAGCTTTGGGACCTGCCACCTGCGCCTGGGGATCCAGGGAGCAGGGAATGGGTGAAGAAGAGGAGCGGATCCAGCGGCGGCTGCAGTGGGAAAGCCGGGTTCAAGGGCGGCTTGTGGCCTAGTCACGTGGAGGCTCCATGTTGGCAGCAGCTAACAAGTTTCCCAAATCATACTTTTTTAAGACCATGTGTTAACAGAAAACAACTATTCGGCTCCAGGAACTGGCTGCCCCGCTTGTACCCTTGTCACACCAGGTCCGCAGGAGCTGGAGGCCTCACTGTGGTTTAGTTTCCATCCTCTCACACCAGGGTAGAGCTGCTGGTCATGGCAGCGGTCGCCTTGCAGGAGCCCACACAGGGAAGCCCAGCGGGATTTCTCCGCCTGCAACTCCAATGTCCTCCTGGGAGCTTCCCGGCAGAGCTGGAGGCGACGAACTTGCTGCTATCTGTAACCTTAACTGGGGAGTCATCGCTGCCGCCCCTGTAATGTATTTTTTCTAAGATCAAAATTCTTCTGAGGGACAAGTGACCTGTTCGTCTTCGCCTGACCTTCACCGCTCTCTGTGCGCTTGTTGACATCTGTGACTAATCTGCCATCTATGAAAGCAGAGCTGTGACCAATACAAAAAACCTTCATAAAGCTCCTGCGAGGCCCAGCATCAAGGATCCATGACCCCTCTCCTGGAGGCCCTGTCCCTAGGGCTGCTCCTGAACAGCTCCTGACCTCCATCTTTCAGAAAGAGCCTCGATCCTCAGTTCTCCTTGAGCCCTGTTGGCTCCGGAGGAGTCTCCTCACTTGAGCGAGGCCTGCAGACAGGGCCAAGTTTAGGGAAGCCCATGGGAATTTTCCTCCAGGTGCCAACATCACACAAAACCGTCTGGCTTGACGTGAGGAAAACACAACATCCTATTTTGCTCTTTTAGCCAGGGAGGACATGGTCCAGGCTCCATCCAAGAGCCCCCCCTCCTTGTCCGGGCAATACGTCCGCACAGCAGGGCCCCTTTTCTCATTTAAACAGGCAATTAAAACCTCCTTGGGTACTTAGCACAGGACATCAACTTGCACTGCTTCAGCTGCCCGGCACAGTGTGAACTTAATTTGATAAAGGAGCAACTAATAAAGATGCTGGAAGGCGGCTTGAAGTTCATTAAGCTTTTCCTTTCGAGGCACACTTCCCTCTAGTGCAAAAGCTTGCCTGATTTTTATTTCTATTTAAAGAAAAAGTGTTATATCCTGCCACAAGAGAAAAAAAACAAGGTGCCTGTGTCACATCCCGACAGGGTATGTGTAATACCTCATCGTCAAAGTTTTTGCAGTCCTTGATTCTTTGCCCAGAAATGTAGGAAAAGGGAAAAAAAAAAAAGCAGTTTCCCCATGGGCACAGAACAGAGCAGGACGGTGGGTCCCGGGGCCAGGCTGCCGCGAGGGGCAGGAGCTGCTGTCACCCCGCGCCACCTCCCTGCATCCCTGCTCCTGCGAGCGATCCCGGTGCCCAGATGGCTCCCATAAACACAGGGGAGGCTCCGCTGAGTTCGCCGCCTTAATGAAGCCCGTATGGCTGACTCATGTAATAAGTATTTAATCGCACCGATGAAAATCACTTGAAAATCTCACACCACACACGGCGCTGCTGCCTGCCCGGCTGCAGGGCTGATGGCACAACCTGGTAGCCCCATCACCCCCATCTTGCTGCACATCCACCCTCCGACGAGGACCTGCTCCTCCTTGGCAATGCTCAGCAAGGCACCTACCGAAGGATTTATTTTCTTTCTTCCTAAACTGCACCATTTCCCATGCAGCTGCCTTAAGAGGTCATTCAAGGGTTAAGACTTTAGTGTTTACATCTTCTCATTAGTTTACGTTTGTGTTTTCATAGGCTCCTGCCTTAAGAATTTGCAAAATTTATGCATTCACCACTTGAAAACACAGAAATGCCACAATACCCTATAAGTTCTAGGTCAATTTATGTAGGAAATCATTCCCCTCCTTGGCATAATTCATTGCCAATAACATGAAGGATATGGGTCCAGGTATCATTTCTGAGCTCAGACCTAAACTCATGCATATAAGTTAATCAGTTGACTACTATCACTCCACATTATCAGCATTTTTTAAGCTAACCCTAATGATTCGGTCCTCTTTCACTCATGCTACCCTATTGCACATACCTTTACAACAGGACCATCACCATCTGGCAGGTCCAATGTCTTCTTCTGGAAGCTTTGGAAAAAGAAGAAGTAAAATCGAGTCACATACTGCGTTAAAGAGGCCACGGGCTGCAGATTGAGAGAAGTATCCTCATTTTTTTGTCAACTTTTTTTTTTTATCATCAATCGAAGAGGATTTAATTTTCAGTGCTGGGACAAGGTCACTTGCAGAGCTTTGAATTGTAAGATCATACATTCCAGAATCCAGAAATGTTGAAAATGCATTTTATCAGTTCCCAAATTGCTTATGTTCTGGCCGAGAACAGGCTCATTTCCTGCCAGGGGACTAACAGAAACCTCCACTTTGTGTCATTATAGGTAGTTTCCTTCTACAAGCAGCTCATCGTTCAAAGCACTGAAAACCAACACCATGCTCATGGCTTTGGAAACGGAGTTAATTTTAATTTCCCTCACTTGACTTTTCAATAGACCTTTTTATTTATTTATTTATTTGTTTTTCTTTCACTATTAAGCATGAATGAATGTTGGAAAGATACCACTATAGCTCAGCAGAAGGACGAATGTGATCTTGCCTGCCCAGATTTATGCTGTGCTTTCTGATGGCCTGAAACATCTTTAGTACATAGTAGGGGCTACTATAAATAGCCGTTTCTGAGTTGTTAGCCTTTGAAGTCTTTAAGGTTGGGTGGTCATTCGTTTAACTCCAAATTGTTATTGCTCTGCCACCTAGAAACACACAACCCCAAATTACTGGGTCACTCTACTCCTTAAAGACTCAGCAATGAGATCCAGAGCTCCCTTCATGCATGGGCTGCATCTCTGCTTAAGTCTGGAGTAGCAGCCATGGATGCAAAAGCTAGAGCACGGGAAGAGTTTTTTCCCAGGAAGGACACTCCAACCTGGACAAAGCAACAGGCTAAAGGATCTGGAAGAGCATCCTAGAGCATTCTTGATTTACCTGGCCCTGCCGGAGGCTTTGGAAGCTCCACGGTAGCTTTAGCACTGCAGGATCACACTGGGCAAGCAAAGCAATTCTGCCCCTCCTCTTGTCGCTAGCTGCAGAGCCCCTCATTAAGATGCCGGCGTGATTTTCTGGAAGAGCACATTAAATAGAAAAAACACTGGAACAACTCAGAGGTCTCAATTTCCTTGGTTACGACTTCAAATCGCGGAGCTAAAGGACACCAAAAAGGGAGCTTAACGCCTATAAATCTTGCCCTGTGAACTGATTCATGACTCAGACAAAGTGCCAAAGTCCCTGAGAGTCAGGAGAGTGACTCTTTAAAATATAGTTTGCTACTATTGCTGGAAACTTTAACCCACTGGCTTCACACTCCGAAGGTTTAAGCTGCAAATGGCAGGAGAGGATTTATGTGCTCCTCTGAACAAAATACGTAAGGGTAGGAAAACTTGACCCGGCAGTTTTGAGACATGCCTGCTGTAAATAACCAATTGATTGGCTGCCTCGCAAAGCCATTAGCAGGCGTGAGGTGCCTGCTGGGATTCAGACACTGCATAAAATGCTGGAGGTGCCAGCAAAATGGACACGGCAATTGGCTCCGTGGTCACCTTCCTGCCAAACGCCCGGGAGGGTGACGGGGCACGGAGCAAGACTGCAGACACTGCAGCCCTGGAGAGGGACAGTGCTTGGGATTCAGGCTGTGGCAGGCTAAGGGGGAAGAAAAAGAAGAGATAAAAATACTGCCTTGTGCTTGAGCAGTAAATCATGTGGAAGTGTTTCAAATTAAGTTGGAGATCTTGCCCTGACAGCAGCAGACATGGAGCCTTCTCTGCTGTAAATCACCAAAGCTGCCAAATGGCACTGGTGGGTCTGAGCTAATGGGGCTTTCCACTCCCTGAAAAGAGGCAGCAGCAGTTACAGCAGGAATGAATTTAAGGTCTCTGATCACAGGTGAAGGAGCCAAAAGCTATGTTTCATCACCTGAGAATAGGTCATTTTCACCTTTTCCTTCCAATCCTTTTCCCTCCCAAAGGATTCAAAGGTTGTTCCCATCTTCACTCTACCTGCTGCTCCAACAGCTTTGATGCTTGGGCAACCTTCCTCAACTTCCTCATCTTGATGGGAAAAGGCAAAATCAGTGGAAACCCCCTGGAGCTCTGCCTACCACTTGTTCCCTCTGGAGAAGAGCAGGTACCGGGAAGCAGAGCAGACATGAGGCTGGTCTGCTCCAACAAAGATGGGGCCTGTTCCAGCATCAAACACGAGACGAGAAATGATGGCTAGGAGATAAAAGATGGATGGGTAGAATGTGGGCATGTGGAATTACATTCATTCTGATCTTGATTCCTTCTGTGCTGTTCCTGCTCCTGCTGGGTGGTTGACAAGGACCAGCTCTCCAGTGGGTACCTCCTGTCTCGGCCAGATGGTCTGTATGGGTTTCCAGAGGAATAAGAGTCCTAGATCTAGGCAGCAGCTCCATTCAAACAGACCTGTTTGCTCTTTCAGATTCAGAGAATTTCTTTGCTATGTAGGACTTGCAGACTGTTTTTCAGATTATGGGTTTGATGTTTTTTTTTTCCCAGGGAATGAAAATGTTCACAAGGGAAGAACTGGTTCCAAATAACCGCATTTGCACTGTATACAAAAGTGCGCTGGCTGAGGATTGACATGTGGCTGCCCAGGTGGTCTCCTCGTGGCTCCTAAAATATCAGAAATGGGGAGCACCGGTAGAGGATTCATCTGCTTGCAGGAATCTGGCCCTTGTCCTGTGAACTACAAGACTGTACAAGCGTGACTTTGCTTCAAGTCTCAGGTTATATTATAGCACCCTGCTATCCCAACAACGTCTTTTGGGCGGGCAAAAATATCCCAAGCCTTGTGAGCCAGGTCGCCTCCCCTCCGCTTGAGCAACACCAAGGCACATACTTGCATGCAGTGCTATGAGAAGTAGCATCTGCTCCATGTTCTTCAGGAATAAACTCTCCGATGGAGCAACCTCGTGGACAGTGTTGGAGTGAAGGTCTCATCCAAGTTCAAAGCACTTTTCCCCACAATTCATGGCATTGTCTTACTCAAAGCACTCAAAATACTGAGGCTTGGGGTTGGTGTTCATGGCTGCTCTTCACACTTATCATGGCCTGTGGGCTCCAAAACTGGAAGCTAAAGTAGCAGAGAAAAACAGAAATCATTTAAATGTTTTCCAACTCGGGAATTTGGAAAGATGATTTTTTCCTACATGGAAGGTGGCGGGTGGTCTCTACTAGTACGATGAAAAGGGAGCAGCAGATCAAGAGAGAAAGAGTTTGTGTCTGGAAAACACAGAGAAAACTGCTGCCAAATACTTTGAAACTTATATATATACATAAATGTGTATATATGTATACGTGTGTGTGTATAAAAAATATATTTATTTATTTTTCCAGCTAAAATCTGCCTCAGGCGAGGGATCGGAGGCAAGAAGCTTTTGGTATCTTGCTTCCACCTTGCAGGCGAATTTGTTGGGATTTATGGGAGATAAGAATGATCATATTTAGCCAGACCAGGAGCTCAGCATCCCATCCCTGGCAGCAGTCGGAAGTAAAAGCTTTGACAACAAGTATCAGAAAGGGAAGGGTATAAAGCCTCTCGCCCAGGCAGCTTCTAGCCCTCAGTGCTATGGGGTCTTCTGAAGACTGAGGACCTACCTCCATACCAATGTGGCAATTAATTGACATTTTGCTCTGTTTTCCACAGATTCCTTTAAAACTAACTGCTGAAATTTTTAGCTGCCACAATATCCACTAGCAAGCAGCTCTGCAATGCCTTGGAGCACCAAGTGCTTCCTTGTGTTTGCTTTGAACCTGCTGTTGAACAATTTCTTTAGGCACTATCCACTTCTCTTTTTAGGAGATAAAGTGATTAAACACTTCACATTCACTCCTCACACCATTCACAACTTCTGAAGGCTCAGTCCTTATCTCCTCTTTACCATCTTCTTTGCATGAAGCATCTTACTGTCGTTGGACTGCCCAGTTTTGGAAACCTCACACTGCATTTTTTGCAAATAATTTGTTTTTGTTACAGGCCAAAAAAAAAAAAAATGGCACTTGATTTTGGAAGTGTCATCTTAGTACACACATTGCAAGTGTTTATAAATACATACCTGCATTCAGACACATGCTTGTCAAAACACATTCAAAGGATACCTAGGTTCTTTCGTGTATTACATACTTAGAGTGAAAATAACCAGCTATATTTAACCTAGATGCAAGCCCAGACTAAATGATTTTAAAGGTCAATTAAAGAAGAGAAAATCTCACTAGCTAGGAAATAAAAAACTCTCCTTTGTCTGGGGTCTCAAGAGTTCCAAGAGAATGAAAGCACCAAACCAAAAAATCACAATTAAGTACAGTTTTATATAAAAACCAGTGACAACTCCAAGTATATGTACCTGCCAAGACCTGAATTCAGATGACTGAATTTGGCCTACAGCAGTTGATGGAAACTCCATCGCTCACGGCGCTGATGTAGTTGTTTGGAAACCCACAGCTCTTGGCAGGAAAAGGACATTTCAGCTTCTGTTGAATGACTGCACATCTGATGCGCAGGAGACAGGAGGCCAATAGTCAGTGTTCAGATTTGGATTATGTTTTGGCTGCTGCTTAAAGTTCAGGTCTGAGGCCAAATCAAAGGTAGAATTTAGTCTGAAATGTAACCCTGAAGTCACACGGACTCTTCTCATCAGGTGTTGGGCTGGGTGGCAGAAACCTGCGCGTATTCGTCCTGATGCAGTCGCCGGTTTGGCAGCTCGGACAGCGCCGCTGGGCTCCCGACATTCCTCCTCTCAGGCCCTGTGGGAGCCCCTTCTGGAAAACTCATGCTTGACCACAGCTGGAAAAGAAAGAGGGGGAATTAGAGAAAAACAAAAAAGCCAAAAGCCACAGATCAATTTTGTAAGAAGGGTTTGAGCCACAAAGTCCAGTTCTTTACCCCAACAGATCCTAACAAGCGTCAGAGGTGGCGCTGGCGGAGCAGAGACCATGCTGCCCTCGCAGCCCCATTCCAACAGCGGCCAAATCCAGGGAGAAACCCTAGGACTTGTTCTCCTCCAGCAGCTGCTACTTGCAGAGCTCAGCTCAACCCCTTCCCCAGCCTCAGGAAGGTGGTAAACAGAACCACCTTCCAACAGAAGCAACGGTCCCCATCCCCTTCTTAACCCTACAGGCAACTCCTTGCTGCTCCCTCCATGTGGGGAACCCATCCATGGAGCGGCGACGGAAGGCTTGGAAAGCGGAGCGAGGTGCAGAAAAGCCCTTGGTGTAATTTTACAGCGTGTGAAAGACTTAAAGCAAGAAACCCAACCAGATGCCGCGAGGAAACCACTCTCAATTAGTTCTGCTTTGTGTCATACCTACCGGTGAAAAATAAAAACAAATTTGTTCTGTCAACAGCTCTATCTATAGCATAATCCTTAAATGAACTCATCCGTCAAACTGGTCTCCTCTGGCAAAACACGTTACAATCCCTGGCTCTCAGCTGTGTGAATCAATCATCTCTTTCCCAAACCCATTGGTCAACATCTTGGGGTCCCAATATATTTTTATGGCTCTAGAAAAGCCAGTTGCAGGGCACCAACCTCACCGCACCACCTAAGTACAAAGTGTTCATGTATTAGCAAATGGCAGGAGTTATTCCCCCCCTTAAGGTTACAGGTTTATTCCTGACCTGGAATAAAAACAACCCTCAACCTTCCTGCCCCAGCGGCGCATGCAGGATGTGCCACTCACGGCTCATAGCCTGGGCAAGCTGAAGAGATCCCCAAGGAATAAACCAGTTTTGCAGAGCTGGCCAAGTTATGGGGCCTAAAATGCAGTTTTTACCCACTTTTTTTTTTTTTTTTTAATATATATAATACCAGGCTTTTTTTTTTTTTTTTTTTTTTTTTTTTAAGAGCTGGGCAATGAGTTTACTGGAGGAAGCAAGTTTTGCTCCAGTGTGGTGATCTACCCATTCCAGTGTGGAGCGTGACCACGCTGGGCTCGCAGGAGCAGCGTTCCCACCTCAGGGACAGCCTGCCAAGAATGGCTGGGCAGCAGAAACTGGGGCCTAAGCCCAAGCACAGGAGCTCCAAGAGGCTCCTTGTTGGAGGTACTAAGACTTCTAGAGCAGTCATCCTCAAGGATGTCCTTTCCTTGAGCATTTTGAGACCACCAAGAAGATCCCATCAATGTTCTGCTTCAGGGGCACAACCAAGTGGCCCTTAATGCACTTAGATATCAATGAAGGTCCATGCAGAGAGTGGCCACAGCTCTGTAGGGACACTCGGACACACTCCTGCTCCTGGCTCCTCAACGCAGCCTCCTGTAGCGTTGCAGAGAGCAAGGGGGATTCGCCTGAGCTCAAACCAAAGCCAGGCTTCCCTGGAGCACAACAGGGAGGTCAACGCGTCCCGGTGTGGTGAGGGAAGGTGAATGCAGAAAATGGAATCTACCCCCAGGTACCCGCTAGCCAGGGGGTATTGCTTTGAAATCACCCTTTGGGGAATCACCCGGCACCCACCTTCTCCAAACCCCGAATAACTGCCTAAATCCCCAGGCACCTCATGGAAAAGCAACCTCGGGAGCTTCCCTCTATCAGAAGGGCTGTGGGCAGTAAATCAACCCCAGGTCCTACGTAGCAGGGGAATGTGGTGATTTTGGAGACAGATTTTGACAGCAGGAAGGAGAAAAAAATCTCATCAGCATCACTGGGGCAGTCTCAAGCAGGCAGTTCAATGTGGATGCTTGCAACGTAACCCCCCCTGAGAAAAGTGAAAAGCATCTCAACGTTCATAGCATTAACTAAAAGTGTTTTGAAGAGACAAGCACAGGAGCGAGCGGGAGCCGAGATTCCCGCGGGTCCTGCCAGTGGTGCAGTCATTCCCGTTCTCAACAACCGCTTTGCTTGCCGAGGGGTTTCAAACCAAACATCTTCATCCCAACCTTCTTCCCTTGCCATCCCCATACCCAAGGGGGACCAGGACGTCCCAGTCACCAGCTCTCCCCGCGCCACCGGCAGCTCTGTTTTCCCAAGCCGCCCCCTCTTCCATCCCCTTCTCCACCTTTCATCCAAGTCGCCAGAGTTTCGGACAGCCTGGCAGGAGGAGGAGGAGAAGGGTCTATATATAAGCCCTGATGGCCATTTCGCCCGGCAAAGCAAATGCCCTGGGAGTGGGAATGCGGCTCGGCGCGGGCGGCAGGGCTCGGAGCAGCTGCCCTCACACAATGGGATAGCCGGGATGCCGGCAGCACTATTTTTTTCCTACCCTGCTCTGCACTGAGAAATTTATTCTAGGAACATTATAGAGCTGGCAAGTAAAAATAGATATGCAGGTTCAGCAAAAGGCTCTCTCCTCTCCTTGTGTTTCAAGCCTTTTTTATATATTTATTTATTTATTTTGGAGGGAAGCAAAGCAAAACTAGGGGTGCCGTTCCTCACTAAACCCTGTATTTTTGCTTGGCAGCTCCTGATGCAGACAGTGAAAAAACAATACTCCCGACACTCGGACATTCCTGTCATTCCCATTAAAAAAACTGAAGATGAGTCTTTAAAAAGATCAGCCAAGGTGGGACTTCCAAGTGGCTGGGGGCATTGGGTTTCCCACGTTCCCATTCTGGCGCCCAGCGGGGAATTCCTATGGAGAAGCGTCGCCGGCAGCGGAGCAAGCCCCAGCACGAGCTGTTTGTGCCTGGGGACACTCCGAAGCGGAAACGCTGGGGGAAAAAAAGGGGCTAAATAAAGAAAAGTTGCGGAGAATGATCTGCAAACAACCCCAGGTGATCTAGGGGCTGGATCCTGTGCTGGAGGCTCCCACATGGCAGGGTCGGCCCCGCACTGCAGCCACTGGTGACCAAGGTGTCCCGGGAATCCAATCTGCATAAGATCTTCCAGTGGAAGACGTTGGAAAAGGGGAAGGGACCTCAGATGCTGCAGACAGGGCTCTCAGGAGCTTGCTTAGCTGCTTGCAATAGGGAGCACAAGCAATTTTAATAGAAGGCAAATGAAGCATTTTATAACTCACTTCCAAATTGATCACTAAAGCAAACACCTCAGAAGGAGCAATCCAGCTCCCTGGGAATTGGAGAGGGTCAAACTCTGCAAAGACTAAAAACAGCACAAATCCCTCAAAACCTGGCTGTTTCTGTGTGATAGCTCACTTGAGCAGCAACACGATTCCCAAACCCTAATGGATGATGCTGCACACTGAATTCTACGGTATTTCTTTATGGCTAGCAAATGGCTACTGTTTTGTTTTTCTAAGAAGACTCGATTTCTCAGCATTAAGGTTTGTTTCAGAACAAGGAATTTCCCTCGGTCTCTCCCAGGACCTCTCAAACACTGGTGTTTGAGTTTGTTCCCTGCAAAGGGAACGCGGGGAAGAGCTCAAGCCAAGTATTTCCCTGCTGGCCTCCATGCACAGGCCAGGGCCTTGCTGGGACAAGACGTGACAATTGGGAGCTCCCTGCCCCAATGAAAGAAAGTAGAATTCGGGACTTTCAGAATATTGAAATTTTCGGGGGGACTCAATGTTTCTGTACATCTCTGCCCTGAGGCTTTGCGTCCCACTGGGGGATGTCACTCCCTGGCTTGTGATCCAGCAAACTGAACTGTCACACTAAGGAGTGACAGGACAGGCGTTCTCTCCCAGTGCTTGGCAGCCAGGCTGAGACAATGTCCCCTTGGCAAAGGCCCAGGCGAACATTCCCGCTGCTCCGACCACTCCAGAAGAATCGATGCCTAAACAGCATGGGAAACTGTGCCAGGAAATACCAAAGGAAAAACGGTATCCTTTTGGCAGTGTTTTGGAGCTGGCTGCGGCAGCGCTCTTCTGATGGGCGTAAGTGACCACAGTGACTTGCTGCAGTAACAGCACCCGGCCCTGAAGCACCAACGTAGCCACTCGGGCTGTTCTGCACCCTGCATCCGTGCTCACCAAACAGGAAGCCGCCCACGTTCATGTGATGGAGTTTGTGGATAAGTATCTGTTGACATAAGGGCTCTTGGGCTTCCATTCTGCTTTTCCATATTATCAGAACCTCACAAGTCCCCGTGTGCCAACGGGGCTGCGCTCGCTGCACCTCTCCTGAGAACACGTGTCTTGGACAGCCCATCAGGGAGGTAAGAGGATAAAAGTCCTTTTATTTGGAAGAGGATAAGTGTCCTCAGCAGGCACAAATTCCAGGCATCCTCAGTGAGAGGAATCTAGAGAGACCGTGCACTCAGAACAGGCAACATCCAAACAGCAGGAAACGCTATCATCACCTTCGGAGCCAGGACAGAGGTGTCAAGTACTGAAGTCTCACATATTTGCCTGCAGCCTCAACTCTTCTTTGCGTGAAGTTGCTCCCAGACAGACGGTACCACCTACCTGGCTCCCCTACTGCTTGTGCTCCTGGCTCTCGGCACCTCCGAAGCCCGAAACAGGAAGATTTGGGCTCAGAGTCTTGTTATCTAAACTACAAAAACCTCTTTTATTCTTTTTTACTAACAAATTATGATACCCAGATAATCTGCTGATTACAGGGAGCTGGCATCAGGCAGCATGACTAGGAGAGGTTTCCACCACCTGGCACTTGGTCAATGAGCAATAGTGGAAATTCCTCTGCACCCTTCCAAAACCAGGGGTCAGGAGCCCTGCTGTGCAGACTCCTATGAGCATATAATGACTGGCAATTAAAACGTGCCAAGGAGAAGACAAGTTGGGAGCTATTTCCAAAGTCAGCCTCAATGTCACACAGATAACACCGTGCATACATGGCTCGGCTCCTGATCCAAACATCTTTGCATCCGTCCTTGGTACTCGCTGTGTTGAGCCCTAACATTGAGAAGGCTGATTTGGTCTCATACCTCAGGCATTTCAAAGTTCTGGTTTGTAAGATAAAATAAGGATTTATACATGTAGAAAGAGAGGGGTGAATGTTGACAATAAAAACATGAATCCAGTACTCCCTTTAAAAGGAAGTTGTTCATCAAAATCCCTGAAGAAAAACCTAAATCCACCCCCTATGAGCTATCCCTGGTGCCAGATTTGGAAGAAGCTCTAAAATACACAAGCTACTTAAGCTCTTCCTACAGGGAGACCCACAGCTGCACAAACCCAACTGGGAAAACGCTGTATTGAAGCCCCACTTGCAGAGCAAGGAACAGAATGAAACGACAGAGCAGAACCTGAGGAGGTGTGAACAGGGCCTGAGACCTGCGCGGTCCTCGAATCCAGCCCCACGGTTCCTGTTCCTTAACAACCAACATCCCAAATCTCTTCTCCATCCCCACGTGCGAATCCCATTACCAACCAGAGCGACATGGGAGGGCGGGAACAGGCTCCCAGGACGGGAGCCCCAGGAGGGGCCTTGTTCCTGCCATGCTCCTGTTACCACCACGCGACTTGCCAGGGCCTCGCGCTGCTCCGGCCGCGGTCACGACTCACTGCACGACATGTGCTGCAATAATTTCCAGCCCGCTCTCCAAAAGAGCAGTTGTACAAGCCGGGCTGATTAGCCACCGCACCAGCCTCCCGCTCGCCGTATAAATCCAGTGCCTCCAATGACATCATGCCAGAAAACTGAAATATAAGGCAGATGGTGAAGGCATTAATGGCAGCGCTGTAAAGGCTCAACAATGCAAACCTTCCCTAAATGAACTGTCTTGACCTTCGCCGGGCTGACAATAAAAGTGTGACATCATGTGCAAACGAGCTTTAAATTTAAACCAGGTGCTGAGAGCTGCCTGGCGTCTTCTGGCTGCGGGATAAGCGGCTGCGGAACGAGCGGCTCCGCCGGAGCGGAGGCAGGAGAGGCCGAGCAGGGCCGGGGCGCGCGGCAGCACCGACCGCTCCGAGCAGCAGCCGGCCTTGCAGGCAGAGCAGCCGCGCTCCCTCCATCCCTCCCGTTTCTGCGGGTGAGACTGGAGTTATTAGGAGTGATTGGGGCTGAGGCTCGTTACGGATGGGCATGTTGCATTCCACGGCTCTGGAGCCAAGCCAAGTGCACAATCAGGAGGATTTTCCGTTTTTTAACTTTTATTCAGGGCTCCCTCGGCTCCGCAGCCGGCTCTGGCCTGACCTGGCTCGCAAGCTGTTGGCCAGGACAGCAGCAATAGTGGCCTGTGATTTACAACCCTAAGCACGGTCCCGCTCTAGAGCATGTCCAGGGGAGCTATCGTCCCTCTTGCTTCCCTTTTAAACAAAAACTTTCTACCTCTTCTGGCTTCCTCTCACCTTACGGCACCAAAAGGCCCTTCCCAAAGGGGTTTCCATGCACATCCTTCCAATTCCAGAGAGTACAGTTCAAAGAGCAAACACCAAGTGCTTTGCTGAGAGCCGACAACTGCTGCAGGAGCAGCGAACAGCAGCTCCGTGCACCACGTCCCACCTCCGTGTCGAGCTGGGTGCTGCCGACGTCTACCCGCCGTCCAGACAGACCTACAGAGGCGAAAGGAAACGAGTGACGAGGGAAAACACCTGGAGGGCACCAAGACCGTTCTCCACCACCAACCCAGCGGCTGCCACAGGGATTTTTAAGAACTTCTTCCATGGTGACAGCAGCGCTGCAGCACAGAGCTGGGGCCAAGGGCAACATGAGCTCTGGAAACCGGCTGCAGCTTGGGTTGTTTTACTAAGGTGGCAAGTTGCACGTGAAGCACTGCAAGCAGAATGACCAATGCACAGATGCATTCTTTATC
>JAVCKT010017476.1:0-10377 GCA_032273925.1 Rhynchotus rufescens
TGGGGTGGGGCGGGGTGGGCTGGGGGTGGTTTGGTGGGTGGGCGTGCGGCTGGGGCGTACCGGCGGCCGGCACGCACTCACCCGCGCCCGCGGCTCCTCGGCGGGCCCCGCCGCCGCGCCGCTGCTTCGGCCGCCCCTCGCAACGGGTGCAGCGTGCAGCCAGGCAGCAGCCGCGGCAGAGCAGGCCCCGTGCGGCCGGCCCCGCGCCGCCGCGGTCCCTCCCGACGCCCCTGCCGGGTGCCCTGCAGCCGGGGCCCTGGCCAGCAGCCCCCGCGGCCTCCTGCCCGCTGTGGAGGGGCTGCCGGAGGCGCCGGCGCTGCAGCAGCAGGTGCCCGATGATCTCCTCGAGCTGCTCATCATGGGCAGCGCTCAGGAGGACCACGCTGACCTGAAGGAGCAGGGCAGCAAGGTAGGACCCGGTGGGAAATGTGGGTGCTGGTGTCTGCGTGAAGGGCAGGCTCATAAAGCATGTCGTTAAACACGTCTGTAAGTGACAAAGGGCACTTTTTTTTTTTTTTTTTTAAAAAGCTCTTTCTTGAGCTTATTTTGGATAGCAGCAGCTGACTGCTTATGTTCATGTTAGAATTTCAGTCACAGATATTGCAGAAATACTCGGATTGACCAAAATGTCAAATTCCGAAGCAAAACAAACAAAAAAACCTGCCAAAACACTGAAAAGCATATTAATGGATATAATGCATTTTATTATTATTTTATTTTTACTGAATATACATGAGGATCCCTTTGAAATCTACCAGGTCACTTTGCCGCTGAACTTGTAGGTGGATTCTGGCCGTAGTGGACACATTGCTCTTGGAGTGTCCCCTGGGATGAATGTTAACCCCACATGTGTGAAGAGCAGTTAACTTGCTTTGAGATTCCTATTGAGTTTGAAAAATCAGATTTGATCAAAGTGGAAATCAGCTGCAAGGAAATGTGTTTCTTTAAATGATTTTAATTAACAAGCCTCTTTCTTGACTTCATCTAATCTTTGTTCCAGAAATTATTTACAGATACTTTATGTTCGCCTTATCTTGCTGACTTTGAATTTTATTGCTTGTGTGTGATTAAGGCAAATTTATTAAATGCAAATGAGAGCAAGTAGAAAGCATATTATGTTGCTCATCTGAACTTTAATGGTAGGGTGATGCAGACTGTCAGCAGGAAGGATGGAAGGTCAAAACAAAGGGTTATTTTCTTGAATTAGCAAGTGTGTGTGGATGTGAATTCAGTGCTGCAATCAAGATTTAATGAGAAATGGGGGATGACTGAAAGCTTAAAGCCCTCACACTGCTATGAGCTTTCTGCTTAGGAGTTGTAATGTTTCTATGAGCAGTATCTTCAAGGATTGAAGTATTTACTCTTGTTCTCTGTGAACTTTTTGAATTTTACTTAAAGTATTCTGAGTTGATGGAGAGGGAAGATTTTTGCCTTGACTTTTATTTCCAAAATGAGAAATACGATTTTTGGGGATAGTAGCTTGTTGTCTATTTTCTTAATATTGGAATTTTGATATTGGAAGCGCAATAGAAATTCTAAAGGCCAAGTCATCTTTCCAAAGAAGTAATTTGTTGAGTGCAACAGTGTATGAAGTCTAGCAAACTGGCTGTCTTTATTACTGAGGAAGAACTTAACATGGATTCCATTTGAGGTAGGTGTAAGCCCTAAGTACAAGCAAAAATCTTGCTCTTACAAGTAGTCCAGGACTTAAAACTCACATGAAAGTGTTCCAGAATTTACTGCTGTATTAAGTAAAGATCACAGGTTGTGCACTGAACAATGAAAGCTTTTCACTGTTAGTTCCTAAGCTGCCTTTGGTCTCTTTTATTCCTGTCAGGTGGAATCTGCTGGGCAGGTGGAGCCCAATTTACACCCAGGGAAGGAGATCTGCAGTGACATTGAAAGCATAATTCAGCTGGATGGAGCTGGCGATTTTTCTCCCAAGGAAGAAGTAGCACATCCAAAAGATATGGAAGAGAATGAGTTCATTGGCTTTATTGAATCGGAGGATCTCAAAGTTCTGGAGGATGAGGATGAAGAGGAGGACGAGGAAGGGGACAGCCTTTCAAGCACTGAGTCAAGCAGCAGTAGTGTTGTAAATGAAGAGCCTCAGATAGATCTAGTTGAGGAGGTAATTCGCTTCCAAGCGTTGTGGAGCAACTTGCAGTTGTTTCTCTGTCTCAGGTATTGGGCTGGAGAACCCCCAATATCTCTGGCTTATTTTGCCTGGGGAAGCCCCAGCTCAGCTGCGTACCCTGGAGGCAGGTGGCACTACTGAGGAATTATTTGAGAACTCACTATGAGAAGTGTGAACAACAACAAAGAGTTGAGGATCTTTGTTTATGGGGTGGATTAAAACAATTAGCAGAACTGAAGCCCTATGGGCGAAGTCTTGACCTCAATAGAACGGGGTTTTATTATTTAAGGTCAGGATAGAAATCTAGCTTGCTTTTCCTTGTGAAGAGTGCCAGGGGCTTGTTTGGAGAAGAGAACAGCATGTGGCACAGGTGTATTTATTTCCAAGGAAAAGGCTCTTCCGAAAGCTGTGTAGCTCTGTCCTTGGATTTCCCAGCAGAGTCTGCCTGTGGAATCCAGCCTGGATGAGCAGCAGCTGCGCAGCAGTCCAAGCTCTCCGGCCAGCTCTGCCTTTAGTCAACAGGCTCCTTAGCTCTGACCTGTGTCTCTGGCTTTAGGTGCTTTTCTTCCTCAGAAGATGAGTATGTAAAGATGCAACATGAGCCTCAGAGTTTCTAGGTCTTGTGTATTTTGTTCTGTGTAGTGTGTGGGGGTAACCTTTGGCATTGTATTAGTGTTTAATGCCATGCATACTCTATTTTAATGTGAAACAATGTTTAAAAAACACTACTTAAATACATTTTTATTGTCTAGGACCCTCTAAATTCTGGTGATGATGTCAGTGAACAGGACACTCCTGACTTGTTTGACACGGATAATGTGATAGTGTGTCAGTATGACAAGGTACAGTATATAAGTTTTATGTTTGTTCCTTAATCATTTTAAATAATGTCTTCGGCAAATTTGTCAGTGCCTTTTAAAGAAAATGAAATGCCTTAATAACTGAGGGTGTAAATTGTTTAGCTGACAGTTATCGAAGACGTGCTTGCTGTTTTCTGAAATAAAGATAAGGACACATAACAGTCTGCTAAAGCAAGGCAGAAGAGGGCTGAATCTTGAAAAATGGAAACTTGTAATATTACAAATGCTTAAACACGTGCTGAGCTCTGAGGTAATGAGTCCCTCCATGGATACATGCCTCTTCAGCTAGAAATTAAGACCATTAAAATGGGTAATAGGAAAGAAGTGTGTCACCTTTTAGGCCCATCCTATGTAAATGTTTGAAGTTCAGCTTTATTTTGAACTATTACTGAACAATTATTTTTTTTAAACTTTGGTATTTTTTCTGGGTACTTGTATGTCTATAGTATAAAAGCTGACCAAACAAATTGCATACCTTGTATTGAAACCAAACAGGGAAAACTGTCTGATAGAAGAAAGTGACTTTTAAAGTAACCAGGGATTCCTTTGGTGAGCTCAGCTAGGCCCACGTGAATGGGGTCTGTATTCTGGAAAGATGGGTCGTAAAGGTGTGACAGAGGGATGTTTCTGAAAAGATTGGTTTGAAAAGGTGTAGCTATAACTACAGTTATATAGCTACACATATAAATACATATGTGTAGAAAATGCAACTGAAACTGACAGTGTTGTTGATCTGCGCTATGTTGACAATGTGCTGATACTATAAGTTTCCAAATTTAATTTTTGAGATGTTATGAATGTGATAGGTAGTTGAGGTTGTTATCTGCAACAAGTCTCTTCTGTGATTAAACTGAAAAATTAGTTAAACTTCTAGAAATTGATACTGAGTGCAAGGCTGGAACTGCCTATAGGAATTTAATAACAGATATTATAAATTGGCAATTGTGGACTACTTTATTTGATTTTCATTGTATATACCAAAGCAAGAAACAGAAGTTATTGGTTATTTCTTTCTTGCACAGACTTATTAAAATGTTTAAGTCTGCTTTTTAAATTAAAAAACAAAAGGATGTGAACAGTGTTAAAAATCTACATTATCTTATTGCCTGTGAGGGGTTGCTACAGCAAAAAGGACTGTTCTTCCCCTGAAAATTCATTCTGCAGTGTAGATATTTTGCAGGCCTCTTAGGAAACAGAATAGGAAAATTCTTGCCAGCTGTTTGTATGAGAGTACCTGCTTTTGAGCAGAGCTTTGCTGGGCTTTGCTTATCCCAGTGAGCTTGTGCAGGCCGGGCTGCCCGCCTGGGGAGCGGGAGCGACCGCGCTGCAAGGAGGCCGCTCCTGTGGGCAGGTGCAGCGCGTGCCGGGATGGGCGCAGCTCTCCCATGGCTCCCTTGCTCTCTTGTCCTTCCTTGTGCCTTGTCGGCACTTCAGGCTGCTCCCCCTACCTGTTTTTTGTGGGGTAAGGAATGGAGGGTGTCCTCTATAGTGACTGGTTTTGAGTGAGATACAGGAGGGCTTGAACACGACAAGATGAAGATTATTGAAGCAGTTCCATTAAAGGCAGGAAATTCCTGGTAAGCAACTGAAATCTGCTGCCAGACTTTGTGATCTGTTAAGAGCAACCCTGCTTAACATGTTAGAGGCTATCAGAATGTTAAAGCAAAACTAAGGTGTGGAAAGTAAGCCGCGCTTAACAACCGCTGTGTCTTTATGCATGCTCTAATGTGTGCTTTGGGTTTGGGGGGGGCCTTGATTTAATTCTTCTATCAGATACATCGAAGTAAGAACAAGTGGAAGTTTTACCTAAAAGACGGAGTGATGTGCTTTGGAGGCAAGGACTATGTTTTTGCAAAAGCCATCGGAGATGCAGAGTGGTGAAACTGCACTGAAATAGGTACTTTAAGTGTGGATTTATTCCCTCAGGAACATTCTGTGAAGCGGCTAAACACTCCTGCTTTGCTATTCTTCTTTAAAGAAAGAACAAACTTTAACTTGTTAAACAAAATGTGTAAAATCTGTGCAGTTAATAATGCAAATTAAAACCCTGTATTGTTAGCTATTCAGCTGTATTTGCTGCTCTTTTCTGATTATTTCGTTCCTTTTTCCCTAGGAAGCATAATTGAAATGAACAGCTTTAATGACTAAAATGCTGAGTTTATTAATAATTTAAGAAAAAGCTGTGGAATACTAGCTGGCAATACCTAAGTAAATTCCAGCTCCTTTGGTTCTCTTTACATTTTTAAGTCAGTGAAAATATGACTTCCTTTATAAAACAGCTTAATTCTTGGAGATTTTTCTGTTGGGGAGGAAAAAAGCTAACCCTTGTGCAAGTTTGAGACCTGTGGCTGTTTCAACTATGCTTTTTGCTTTTTCTCTTTCCTCCTTCTCCATTTCTGCAGTTTTTTGTTTGTTTGCTTCAGTGTCAAGGTAAGCACTTTAGATGTAAGCTGAGAAATGCGAGCGGAAGACTTTGAGCTACCAAAATATGAAAATTTGTTTTTTTTCTCTTAGTGTCTACTGAGATGCAATTAGTGTGATTTACCATTAAAATGTGACTTATTTTCATTGTCAATACAAGTTGTTTATCTCTCCTTTACCTATCAGCTACCTTCTGTGGCTGCAGATGCAGAAGCCGTGAGTGATGCAGACTGTGCATGAGAAAAGGTCCCCTCGCGCGCGTTCCCTTGTGAGCCGTGCTCGGGTGCCGTGAACGCTCAGGGAGCTCCGCGGCTCTCGGGGTGGAAGCCCTGCAGGGCTCCTGCTGTGCCCGGGTGCCCGTGCTGAGCAGGGGCAGCGATGCCACAGGGCAGAGGGACACGGGCACCCCCAGACTGCCGTCGTCTGTGACCATTCGCTGACTGACTTGAACGGGGCTCCACAGAGCAGGACTTGTGGGTCAGGAACTCTTACGCTGGGCAAAAAGGTCCTTATTAAAATGCAAGTTCGATTCAATTTCTGTAGCTACGACAGATCAGAGTGTTTTTGATCTCAGCAGCTTGCTGTGTGGATGCCTTTGATGGCCACGGTTCAGGCAATGCCCCTGCCTGCAGGTGTGCTAAGGGGTCTGTGCCTCCAGTTGGGCCGCTGGCCGCACCTCAGTGAGCTGCTGCCTAGAACTGCACAGCGCCAAGAAGGAAAGTTTCCCAGAATAATGAGGTGGAAAAAGAGCAGTAACTTGTAGGAGAAGCTTTGCTTCTTTGCTTCGCTTTAGGAGAATCTGAATATTTAATAAAGTCTCCCTCTTATTTACTTGTTCATTTTTGTGTGTGGCAATACTTGAGATCTCTTTTTCTTTTCTTTTTTTTTTTTAATGGTGCTTGTTTCCTCCATGGAAGATGTCACTCAATTTACAGACAAGCACAAAAAGGAAAATCCTCACAGCTTTCCTACCATTTTGCTGTTGTCTGCACATCCCCTTCCCCAGATCAGTTATAAGAGCTGTACTGTCACCGTTTCCAAGTCCTTTCTCCTGTGCAGACAGTTTTCTGATAACCCTAGGTGGAGAGGAAGGCTGTACTTGCAAGTGCTCGTCCCCTGGACCTGTAACCCAGGTAAGTGGGGCAATATCTGCTCCAGACACTGTGCTGGCCTGTCTCAGAATAGGTGTAGGTTCTTCCTTGTGCCATCTAGAGAAACAGTCTCAGAAATCATTTGAGACGGGACATAAAAGCCCACAGCCCCATTTTCTATTTTTACAATGTCTTAAGTTCCTTTTACAGTAAAGTAGCCTGTAGTAGTTCAGTTCTCTTTTACTGGGCTCAGAAGCTGGTAGGTGTAGAGAGGAGCCTGGCTTGTGATTTTGCTGCTTCTAAGCAGTATTTTTAGCAGTGCCCTTTGCTTCCCGGCCCCGCTTGGTCCCGCAGGATGCGGAGCCGGCGCGTGGGCGCAGCCTCTGCGCGCGAGCGTCTCTGCTCGCCGGGCTCGCGCGCGGCGCCGCCAGGGCCATGGGCACTATGTCTAATTAGGCAATTACAAGCTAATGATAAACCAGACACTAGTACAAAGAATCACTTTGGCTGATGCGAAACTTGAGATGCAGCGTTGTGTCTTGGCAGCCAGATGAGTGCTTTGCAACACAGGTTTTTACTCTATTTTTCTTAGAGATTTTAAAGTGAAAGACTCTGTTGGGCAAGAAAAATACACAGTCGAGAGTGGCTGTTGAGAGTAAATGGCACTTCCTTCTTGTGTATCACGTTTTCACTGGCCGTGAGGAGCTGATATAATGAGAGACTCTTGCACAGCTCTTCCTGCACTGCCTGCAGGGGAAGGGGGTGTCCTGTGAGCTGAGGATCTGGCCTGGGCCTCTTCAGGCATCAGGGATATATCCTGTACGGAATGTGATCTGAGAAGATCAACAGTTCGAAGCCCAAATGAAAAGCATTTGTTTTAGCCTCTGTGAACCAAAAATGGCCGAGAGTGGGTCTCAAACCAGCATGTTCTTTTGACAGAAACAGTCGGCAGTCCTGTGTACCTCCTCTGTGAGGTAATGCAACTAGTCAAGAGTAAGCAACCCAAGGGACAGCTGGTTCTGCAGCCTGGAGCTACTGCATCCATTTTTTGTGGATGTGACTGAGCTTTTGTTGAGGATTCAATAACCAAGGCCTTCATTCTCAGCACATCACGCCCGGGGAGAATGTGGCCTCCTCTGAAGGTGGCCAGGGCAGATCTCCTGTGCAGTGGGAGCACAGAGGGCTTCATGGCACTCAGTGCAATCTGCAGCCTGTCACCCCTGAGAGGCTATTTGCCCCATGAGTCCAGGTGAGAACTTACAGGTCTAATTCTCCCATTTCTGTGCAGTGGGTTGTTAGCTGACGGCAACTGCGCTGCATGAGTGGCAGCCTGTTTGCTGTGAACAGAATAAATATGTTGTACAACACGGGAATGTTCAATTCTGACTGAAGTTAGGAGAGCAGCCACAAATCTGGATCTCCTTAGCATCAGGCAGAGCATGGTGAAAGAAAGATAGATTTCTATGGGAAAACAGCCACTGGGAAGTAACTGCTCTGTTTAAGCAGTTGGAAAAAGGGGGTGGAATGTGAGTGCCGAGAAGTCCTCGGTGATGCCAGCAAGGGGAGAGAAGAAAATAATGCACAATATTGTTCCTGAAGATAAATCAAGGCAGCAGTTGCCTGTGTGTGCAGGTAGCAGCCATCCTGCTGCTGCGAAGGGGCCTTCGTGGGCTGCACTTGATGTGCGTGTGCGCCTGCACAATACACAGAGTGCACTGTGGAGGAAGTGGGGCAGTTGGGGTTTTGCAGCTCAGTTATTTCCAGGTTGTATATGGTGGGGCACAGGTTAATCTCTCTTAAAGTCAATCTCTTGCCTACAAGCTCAGTCTGAGCTCCAAAGTAAATTGTGAGCCTGCCAGTCACGAAGGTTCAGCAGGTCAGATGTCACCTTGGGTGACACCTTTGCAACCCCCTGCCTGCACGTTGCTCTCTAGCTGGGTGCTGTAATGGGGAGTTTCTGCTGATGAAATGCAGGGAGGCATTGGGCCTAATGCCCCTTCGTTAACCCAGCAATGCTGGCACAACCGATGGGAGAGGAAGTCCTGAGAGGAGGCAGAGAGGCTTTCAATACCCCAGGGAAGCACATCTGGAGAGAAGGGAGTCAGGCTGCACCCACTGCTTTGAGCAGAAGCAGCACCTGGTAATTTCAAGAGCACATTGGAGTCTAGTCAGCTTGGGGAGGTGCAAAGCTCCACATTTGGACTCCCCGAGCTCCCCTCAAAAGATGCATTTTGCCTAACAAGCATCTTCCATATTTACCTCAGCAACAGAAGAAAAGGGAAAAATGTTACTTTGAACCTCAGGACAGTAACGTTGTGTAAGAATTATTGTCACATTTATTTATTGCAAAACGCTCGAGGTACTGCAGCAGTCCCTGGAGTGGTCACAGCTGATGCTGTAAGGAGCAGGAGCGAGGGCTGCTCCAGGTTAACTTTCCTTGCGGGCGGCCGCGTCCCGCACCACTGGGAAGGGCTTCTCGAGGGCGGAGAGGAGCAGCAGCGCTCGCGGCGCCTTGCTGGGGCCGTTTTTGCAGTGGGAGGTGTGGGCGGAGAAGTAGTTCATTCTGTAGAGCTCGGCGCGGCTCTTGCAGCAGCCCAGCCTGCTCAGCAGCAGGAAGAAATCCCTTCGGAAGGCCTTGGTGAAAATCGCGTACAGGAAGGGGTTCGCGCAGGAGTTCACCGGGTAGAATAAAACCAGCAAAATCTTGGAGTTGGTCACTGTGATGAGAGGCACTTTGAAGGCGGCGGATATGGCAAAAAAGGAAATGGGGGCCATGCAGGTGAAGTCGGTGAAGATGAGGATGGCCATTCTCTTGGCGATCTTGGTGTCTTTATTGGCAGCCACCAGCTCTGGGTTTTGAACGGCTATATAAATCTTAACGTAACAAGCGCAGATGACAACAAAGGCCACAACGTTTAACACCAAGATAGTCAATATGTAGGCTTGCGAAAGCGCCGTCTCGATGTCCATGGGCAAGCAGATGCTGACCTTCATGTAACTGCTGACCCCCAGCAGGGGCATGGCGGCGATGGCGATGGAGAAGAGCCAGCCGCCCAGCATGACGGGCACGGCGTGGCGCAGCCGCAGCTTCCTGTCGAGCCGCAGGGCGTAGGTGATGGTGTACCACCTCTCCACGGTGATCACCGTCAGCGTGAACACCGACAGCTCGCTCGCAAACACCGTGAAGAAGCCGGCCGCGCCGCAGCCGCGGCCCGTCTGCCACTCGATGGCGTGGTTGTAGTACTGGCCGCTGGTCCGCGCGTCCACGGCGGCGATGAGCAGCAGGTAGAGCCCCATGCAGAAGTCGGCGAAGGAGAGGTTGCACATGAGGAAGCGCGGGACCGTGAGCTTGTAGTGGCTCGTCAGGAGGACGAGCAGCACCGTGAAATTGCCGGCGATCGCCAGCAGGTTTATAAACCAGATGAGGATTCGGAGAAAGCTGTAGCCCAGGATGTCTTCGCAGGGATTAAACGCATCGGGCTCCGGAGTGCACGTGAGTATCTTCGGTTGACAAAAGTCATACTCAAAGCCTAAGGCAGCCATTTCGTCCTCGTCAAAAAGAGCTGAATAGCTGTAAGGAGAGGCTTCTTCATCCGCTGCAAACGAGGCCGTGTCCTTTTCCAGTGACCACAGCGATGTGTTGTAAGAGTCATCTCTGTAACTGTTGAAGAACAACCCCACACAAAGAGAAGTGAACGGCTTGGAACTATCTGTTACGTGTTGCTCACATTCTTTTATAAAATACACCAGATGAAAGTTGTTTTAAAGCACATACTTTCTAGTTGTGTTTCTACAGAGTGTTTACACCCAGTGAAGCCTGGTGAGGATGCCTTCTGTTTGCTGGCAGACCGGGAGATGGCGGCGATGC